>VXBS01009632.1:326196-338518 GCA_013400255.1 Sitta europaea
AAGCAAGGACCGGAATACCTCAGTACAAAGCATTACAGAAGTCAAGACATACAAAACTTAACTGCTCTTTGTATACAATTTCTTAAAAATTTAATTTTACTGACAAAAAGAAAAGGACAGGAACTGCAGACACACCAGGCCACAGACTTTCCTTCCGGTTGTTGTTGCTGTGCTTGAAGACATGGAAGTAGCAGTTAAAGGACCAAATTGGTAGCATTAGTAAGTGAATTCCTGCCAGCTGAGAACATCTGGGAAAAGGAGAACTGGAGAAATGTGAGTCCCCAGAAGCTCTGGGGCAAGGCAATGCACTGAGTGCAGGTTTTTGTAGTCAAGCAGACCAGAGAAGTGTCAGTACCATGGCTCAAAAGACATAAACATCAATTAATGTTTAAGAACAATTAAAAAGTGGAATTTGTTTGTAACCTTCCAAATTGACACCAGATAATTACTAACCTGTAGCAGAGGGAATGCAGACAGTACATCAGGCTTACATTCTTCTACCATTAAAATGGCTTCCAGCAGATGGACATCTGCCCAGCTTAATTTGTTGCCAACAAGATAATCCTGTCCATGATCTTTTAAGGCCTATAAAGTATGAACACACACAAAAAAAAAAAAAATCACATGGGATCTAACCATTTTATCTAAGTATTTCATTGCAGATAGATTTCTAAAAAAAAAAACCACAGCAGAACAAAGCCATGCAAAAACCTATGAAGTTAGAAAGTGATAAATATTTTTTAAACAAAAAAATTAAAACAGAATCCATGTTTCAGTGTCTGTGAGCCCATCTCTCACTCTAACCTACTGCTCCAGGTAGCTGTGTACCAAGTCCAGTACCACAAGAAAGACTTAATCACACAAAAGAAACAGGACTAAAGTAATTGGAAGAGGTAGTCAGGCCAGTTTACATGTAAGCACACCTCGAATTTTTAAGAAAGAGTTAAGTGACTTTCCAGATGTTTCAGCAAAATTTGAGACTGATGATTACAATTTGAAATACATCCAGAACAAAGGAATACAACCTTCCCATCCTTTGTCCCGTAAGGAAGGACTCCTTTATGGCAAATTTCTGATGCAAGAATCACAGCCTGCCAAAGCTACTAACAACTGTAGGTGACCAGTTGAGATGAACGTTGCAGCACAGCTTCAGGGCAGTTACCAGCTCTCCAGCCTACCTTTGTCCTGAAGACTATCACCCTCCTAGCAGGAGCAAGAGAAGGGTGTGTCTGTGCCTAAGTCACACCAAGGCTACTCTTAAGTAACAAATGTGCAGTAAGACATCAGTCTGTGACTCTGGAAGCCAGCTACTCCTCCAGGCCCACCTGCCAGTTCTACCACAGA
This sequence comes from Sitta europaea, assembly GCA_013400255.1. Lineage (NCBI taxonomy): Eukaryota > Metazoa > Chordata > Aves > Passeriformes > Sittidae > Sitta > Sitta europaea. The sequence goes on from VXBS01009632.1 coordinate 327,541, forward strand.
GGCAGCAATCAAGGGCAGTCACAGCTGATACCTTCACATAATTATTTCCTACACTGCTCTTACAAGATCCACCACAGCTTGTTTGTCAGACTGTATGGAAACTCCCAAGCATAGCACTGGAATCTGATTGCCTGCAGAGCTTTATAATCCCTTCTGGTGTTCCACTGGGCTGCTGAGTGTTTAAAGTGAACACCCACAGCTACGTATGTTTCCTGTCAGCTTGTTGAATGAATAACACATAGACTGCAAACCCTGATAAGCAGGATCAATGGTCCTCTTAAACAGCTGGTAGTGAAAGAAAATTATTAACCATTTTAACAAAATTAACTAGGCTAAAATCATAGAAAAATTCAGCTGTGCCTTTACCTTAAGCAAACAAGGATTACTTTAAAGACTCTCCTACATGGAGCATACATGCTAAAACATATCACAACAGTAGTTTATGCCACCTAGGCACAGGCTTAGAGAATTTTGGTGCATTTTTTATTGTTTAATAACTTAAAATACATATCAGGCTTCTAATCTTTGAAAGACTAATGTGTGTAATCAATATCTCTTAGCACAGCCCTCCATTGGTGTGGCAGTGGATATATATGAACTCTGATTACGTAAGTGCTGGATTATGTCATTTACATCATTTTACAGGGCAGCCTCTGTGGGTTTTGTTTGTGCAATTTAAAGCTCTAATAAAGTGGGACATGAAATTGCATCAAGTCTTGTATTTTTTTGAATGGACTTCAGCTGCCTAGTAACCAAGGCTTCAAGCTGGAAACCCAGCTCAGCTCTGAAACAACACAGCTTTGTACCCTTGGCAGACTTCTGAGGAGACCACTATGCCCAGAAAAAGCGCTGTGAGAAAGTCTGTACAATACAGCCACATGTGCCACAAAAGGAAAAGTTACAAACAGAAGCAAACTCGTAAGATGGCTCAATTCAAACAGGAAAATTTTAACACAAAAAAATTTAAAATATCCTTACAGGAGAAATAAAACAACCAGAACAAACAGCAAGTTGGTAGAAAATGTCAGTTCAGTAACATCCAGGCAATGTTCCAGGGAAAAGAACAAACCATCCCCTCCTGACCAACTCCTGCCTAGCCAAGAAAGCCTCTTCATGTGCTCTAAGGGGATGGCAAGCATACCAATGCCTTTCCTCACAGCTCAAGCTAACTCCTTGGTGCATGCTAGCCAGTAAATAATTGCTTTATGCTTTCTATGCTACATATCTTGCTTGCAGAGCCTCTCTGCACACCTAAGGATGACCAAGTAACAATTCAGAGAATGAAAATCATAGTCTTTAAGTATAATACATTTAAGCAATTGATTTAAAGAAGATCATAGAATTGGATCCTTAGCTGTAAAGCACAAATATATTTAACTTTGAATAGCAAGAATAAAGGAGGTTGTAGTAGGGTGGGGGTAGGCCTCTTTTCCCAGGTAACCAGTGACAGGACAAGAGAAAATGGGCTCAAGTTTCACCAGGGGAGGTTTAGATTAGATCTTAGAAAATTTTTCTTCATGTAAAGGGTTGTAAAGCACTGGAACACTGAGGATTGGTGGACTCACCATCCCTGAAAGTGTTCAAGAAACGTATCGCTATATCACAGGACAACACATGTGGTGGTGCTGGGCTGGCAATTGGACTTAAGGATCTTTAGGTCTTTTCCAACCTTAACAATTCTATAACACATTAGATTTCCAGACAGTAAGTAACGAAGGCTGGCACAAGTATTGATGTTGTGCATTTAGGCAAAATGCTGGGAGCCATCAGCCATTAAGCTAGGTTGGAAAAGAAAGACAGCAGGGAGATCCAGTACTGAAACCAGCTGAAAATTATTTTGTGGCACTCTTTTCACATTGCTGGATACTGGCTCCATCACACATTCCTAGAGTTGTACTGTCATTTGCCTTCTGGAATGTGTGGGGAAAGGGGAGTGGGGTAGGAGGGGGAGCCTGAAATTCACTGTCTTTGTGAACTGCTGGTGATTTATCACTTACCTTTTCATAAACAGGAAAGTACCTGGTTGTAGCTCGTTCAATGATTAAGGCAAGATTCTTCTCTTTTGTATCAGCTGGTTGAAAAGGTAGATACATGATCATTCCCATTAGGTCTGTTGTTCCCTCCACGTACATATCAATCCTGAAACAAATATTTTTTTTCAACATATATCATTCAAACTTTCCATTTTGGTTATTTTCCTGAAATACAACTCTGAAGAGATCACTGAGTAAAATGTTTATTAGTGAATGTAACTTTAGGCACTGGTTTATTTCTTGCTTCTTCCACTTTGAGAAAACTTCCAGTTTTTTCCAAAGCACAAATTGTAAAACAGGCTCACAGTGTATGCAATAAGCAAAAGTTGCAATTAATGTATTTATAGTGGAATTCATGCTGTTTTCCCTTCATTTATGCTGTGGGAGAAAAGATTGCATATGCAAACCACTTTAGGAAAAAAAATTAGTTTTGAGGTCTAACCTTGAGAGGATGCTGGCCACCAAACTGCCAGTCCATAATGATCCCCACAATCTCTGGAGTTGCCCTTCCATTCTCACAAAATAAACCCTCTACAGTAAGTGACAGTCTGTTAGTGAATCATCTTTATGTGCAGATACTTCACAGCAACATTCTTTCTGTAAATATTATCATGGAGGAGTGTTAGTAAGTGGCACACTGTTACCGTACCAGGCTCTTTCCTTCAGGTCCTTCCCATAGAGGTTGTACTTTGCTGCAATGTAGCTGAGGATGGCTCTGGTCTGCACCATCCTCATCCCATCAATCTCCACCATGGGCACCTGCTGAAACAGCAGGACTCCATCTAAAAAAAGATGAAAGGAAAAAGAAAAGACGAAAAGAAAAAAGCTGTAGAAAAAGGAGCTTAAGACTCCTTAAGTACTACACTGCTTAAGTACTACACTGAAAATAAGGAAGAGACCTGGTAAGAGAGCAAGACCTCTAATTCTCAGGGATGAAAGCATCCACAAGGAAGCAGCTCTTCTTTACAGGTCACATCAAATTGCAGGTCTTAAAAAATACCTCCTGTTGTTCTTTAGTTATATTTGTGTGAATTTATGTTTAGGGTACAGTTTACAGACTCACCATTGCGCAATTTTTCTAAGTCTTCTTTCTTTTCTATGAATTCTTCGTCAAACTGAAAAGCATCAATAGAAAACAACATTGTCACTCCAAAGGCAGTGGAAAAGTGGAAGGAAGTCTGGCAGTTAGAGCCCACCTCTCCACACTATTCTCTGTATTTTTCTAGTGTTGACTCTGTTGAGGAATCCATTCAGTGCCAGTAGCTGGGTGAGCAGCTGCATTTCCAGCTGCTCCTGGAGCTCTGGGAGCCCAAGGCAAGAGCTGGGAACTGCCTCCCTTTGCACAACAAAGGGCACAGGGACCTGTGGCACTGGCCAGGTGAGACAGAGAAGGAGCCCATAACCCCAAACCTTCACTTAGACTGTGAGGGTGTAAAAGTCCCGGGGTTTCCTTTGTTCTGGATCCCTCCCTGGAGCTTGCTCCACCTGTTATTCTGTTGTTACACCATGATTATATTATTTTAAGGACCCATTGAGAGGGTCCTGGATGGTCAGACAAGAAAGTTTCCTTAACAGACTCCCTAATTCATCTCTGCTCCAGCAAATAACCCAAGACTTTGGTGTCCCCAACCCCACAGTATTGTAAAATGCATTATGCTCTGGAAAGAATTTCCTCACTATAAGGACCCGATTTGCCTGAATGAACCATAAACGGATACCAAATCACTCACGTTAAAAGCTGATGCCACATGAAATGTTGAGAAACTTCTTGTAAATTATGCCTCCCTTACCTCCATCTTTAATCCACTGGATTTTTTTTCTAATTTTTTTTTTTTAATGAGGATATTTGAATGAGGACAAGATCTTGGTTTCCTCAGCATTTGTGCTCTGCAAATTCTCTGTCAGCAACATTCTCAAGTGAGCACCATTTTAAAAAGCCATTTATTTCCAACAAAATGTAAATAGTTTCAAAAAACCATATTAAACCAAAAACTTAATGTAGAAATTAAGATGTCTTAGGATGGCCTTCACCTGATGTGAATCTAGATAGATCCCCTAACACTGGCTTCGGGGCAGATCTGCTGATTTAGCCTACTCAGGTCCTGACCCAAAGAACAAAAGGCACTTTGGAGAGAATGTTCAAAAGTTTTCATGTGATATGCATGGCCTTTCAGTGGAGAATTCTTATGAGATACAGGGAAGTCATGAGCATTGAGAAAAAGTCACAGTTTTGTCTGTAGCAACAAGTTACAATCTCAGCTTAAAGTATGTTTCAAAAATGACACCCATCAATTCTTTTTGTTGTAAAAATCTCTTTACTCTGCAATTATTTCTCAAGGAATACATGAAATACAACACAAGAATGTATCACTCAGTCTAAGCCTTCTGCATCACAATATGTGATGATGTGCAAATCCATAAGCACAGATGCAATTGGGAAATCCTTACAGAGAATACCTACTTTAATCACAAATCACTTTATAAAAAAAAAAAAAGGTATATACCTCAACCCCAGCTGCTGCTAACAGCCATCGGATTGACTCCATCTTCCCCCTTCCCTTGGTGTAGTGCAGCTTGGGTTTCCCCGCCATGATTGCAGAGTTCTTGTTTCCTGATAAAATCAAGATGATGATCTTACAGGAAGAAGGCTTTAAATTAGCATTTTGAATGTCCCACTCCAAACTAATAAATACAGTTGGATGAATGTGAAAGTAGAACAATCAAGTCCTACACAGTTATGCTTGATGCAACCAGATTTCCCATGGATTAATGGAATAAAAAAAACCCGAACTACACACTACCTGAATATGCAGCCATTCAATCAAATCATGACAATAAGCATCCCCTAAATAATATATTATTGTAGTTTTAACAGCTTACTGGAGTTTTACAACCAAAGCAGAACTGTAGGGCATTCCTGAATTAACACATTTTTAACCTTGCAGTGATGCGATCTTTTCAGTAGGTGCTGGGTTTTGTCATGTCACACCATACTTGAAAAATGTACTAGATCAAATGAATGGCTTCCAAAAAACACCAAACCAGCACTGTTTCCACCTGTCCAATATGACAATTCAGAGCCCTGCACTCCTGTGCCTTTACAAATACGCTTTTAAAAGCAACATATTTCACCAGGCCTACTATTTAGCTAGTTCTGCTAAAGTCAGACTGTAATGGGGATTTATGTTCTATCTGCCCTGAAAATGTAACTTTAAAATCAAAAATCAAACAGATAGGTCTGACCTCTGTTGAGCAGATAAGGCCTGGGCAGTGCCCCTGGCAGCAGGGAGCTCAAGTCAGCCCATCAGATGATGGCATTGGGGTGAAGCACTGTCCTTTCAAATTTCCTTACCATATGCAGTCACATGCCACTGTATGACACTGGCAGCTGATGTGAGCTTGTGTGATGCTGGAAACAAAGATAACACTGTACTCTTATCACTAATAGGTGACAGAAGAATGAAGCAAATTTCATAAGAAGACAAAGGCACAGACTAACAGAATGCTTCATTGTTAAGTCAATGGTTTATCTGTTCACAGACAAGCTTATTTATGCTTGCAAAGACTTCACAATACATAGCTGAGCCACGAAGCAAAAATTTTGGCCATAATCCCAAGGCATCAATAAAGAGGCACAAACAACACAACAGTGACAGGGGAGACTGCATCCTTGGCCCTCTCCGCTGAAGTCCTCTGTGTTGGGTGCTATCTTCCACAGGCTCTACAGCACACAGCCATCACTCTGTTAAGAGCTGGACTCACAGGAGAATGAGGTGCCCCCATCCAAAATGCAGGTCTTCAATACCACTGCTCAGTTTCCACCTAGCCCTGGCAGTGCCTGTGTCCCCAGACACCTCAGCCTCTTGTAGCAAAGTTCTCCTGATAGAAAAAGATGTGCTTGTCAATGGATTATGTCTTGAGCAGAGCGGGCATCTAGTGCTGCTGGATGCCTAGCTAGATTCCTGATGCCTGAACAGCAACAAGGCACACAGAGAAGCAACTTGGCACAGCCCTCTTACCAGGCCCTACACACATAAGGCCATGACCTACACTTCATTTCTATTTCCTGTGTATGACTTACATTATAACAAGTAAGAGAGCTCATGACCTTCTATAGTTCAAAAATTCTTCATTCCTTGATGCTCAGAAAGTAGGTGTTTGTCTCAGCTTCATCAGAGACAAGAACTGCACTTAAGCCCTCATAGACTGGACAAATGCTCCAACCTCCAGCACGTGGGATCAAGGCTGAGAAACACACTATAAGGACGGGCTAGCATAAGCAGAAAGAGCAAACAGCCTTGACCTCTCCACAAAGCAGAGCTGGAGCTGATAGAATTCAGCCCGCCCAGAGCCCTGATTGCGTCTCAGCTCAGTGCTCCACTCCGAACAGCCGGGAATATCTTCCCGTGAATGCACTGTTAAAGGTCTGAATTTGGGGTTTAGGCTGAACACTTATGTAGGGCTGCAAATTATTTCGGTGACCCTGTTATGGCTCTGTAGTGAATATCCATCCCTTTGTAATATAGTAAGTAGTGATAAAAGAGTCGCAAAATTGGTAAACTGTCTTTTTTGAATAGCAATAATGGACCTGAAAATTAATCACAAACTTTCTTGATGTTTTAGTGCATCAGACCTTCCTTGGACCACAGCTATGCAGGTTTCAGAGAGGCAGCTACTGCTGTGATCGCTGTATTTAAAAAAAAAACCCACCTTGTTTTGTTCAAAACAACTCAGCTGCCAGCCTTTCAGTGAGAAACAAGTAAATTAATTTAGCAGCAAGCTCATAATCTGATCCAAGATCTTAACCTTTCTTCCTAACTGGATATGGGCCCCACAGCAGTTCTCTGCAACGCTTTGCTGCCGGAACCGGTCCCTCGCGGGGCTGTTCCACAGGACCCCACAGCACAGCGCTGCCTCGCCCGGCTCGGCCTCCGCACCAGCCTAAGGCTGCAACTGCGCACCAGCTTCGAAAAGCTTCCCTCCACCGCCCGACCGAGGAGTGTCTGGACGAGGGGAAAGGCAAAGTACTCCCAGAGATTGCAAAACTTGCACTCCAAAGAGCAGCTCCTTTTCAGCTTCGCCGCTGATCCTACTCAGAGCCAAACATAAACCCCTTCTGTGCCGACCTACCCGCCCGCCTTGGTACCTGNCGAACAGCCGGGAATATCTTCCCGTGAATGCACTGTTAAAGGTCTGAATTTGGGGTTTAGGCTGAACACTTATGTAGGGCTGCAAATTATTTCGGTGACCCTGTTATGGCTCTGTAGTGAATATCCATCCCTTTGTAATATAGTAAGTAGTGATAAAAGAGTCGCAAAATTGGTAAACTGTCTTTTTTGAATAGCAATAATGGACCTGAAAATTAATCACAAACTTTCTTGATGTTTTAGTGCATCAGACCTTCCTTGGACCACAGCTATGCAGGTTTCAGAGAGGCAGCTACTGCTGTGATCGCTGTATTTAAAAAAAAAACCCACCTTGTTTTGTTCAAAACAACTCAGCTGCCAGCCTTTCAGTGAGAAACAAGTAAATTAATTTAGCAGCAAGCTCATAATCTGATCCAAGATCTTAACCTTTCTTCCTAACTGGATATGGGCCCCACAGCAGTTCTCTGCAACGCTTTGCTGCCGGAACCGGTCCCTCGCGGGGCTGTTCCACAGGACCCCACAGCACAGCGCTGCCTCGCCCGGCTCGGCCTCCGCACCAGCCTAAGGCTGCAACTGCGCACCAGCTTCGAAAAGCTTCCCTCCACCGCCCGACCGAGGAGTGTCTGGACGAGGGGAAAGGCAAAGTACTCCCAGAGATTGCAAAACTTGCACTCCAAAGAGCAGCTCCTTTTCAGCTTCGCCGCTGATCCTACTCAGAGCCAAACATAAACCCCTTCTGTGCCGACCTACCCGCCCGCCTTGGTACCTGCTGCGGGACAGAGGCTGGGGAATAACCCCTGGAGGAGCACGCCAGGACACTCCTCGAGGGCCTGTCCCTTTGTCCTCCGGGCAGGGGTCCTGATCCCAGCAAAAAGTACACACTCCACCGGAATGGCACCGCCCGCCCGCCGCCGCAACCNGCACGGACACGGCCCCGACACACTGCCCGGCCCCGCCGACGCACGACCCTCCCACCCCGTCAGGCGGCCGCTCCTCCTCTCGCCGTGCCCGCTGCCAAACCGCGTCGTCAAACCGCGGCTCAGGGAAAAGCCACCACTGCCATGTCCCTGCAGTCTTGCGGAGTTTCTGTTGCAAAACGTGGAATATGTAAACATTTTCTTGAGAGAGGATGTGCTTTGATGTTTTATCTTTGTATAGTTTCGGGCCTAGTCAACAAGAAAGAAGTTCTAGTCCGTGAAACAGAGTAGCTACCAAACCAAGGTCTAAGTGATGTTCACTTGTGGGAAAGAGAAATTGCTTGTGAGAATTGCCTTGTTAAGTGTTGAACATGTTTTAATGATCTGTAACCTAGCGGGAGTTTAACAAAGAAGTTAACTTTAACAAAGTTTTGCAAAGAAGGACGTACCTCTGATTGTGGATATATAAAATACAAACTTTACCGGCCACAAGGGCATTTGGCAGAAGTCCTAAGATAAGGAAGAAACTAATAAAGCTCACTCAGCAACTGTGCTGAGATTAGCTCTGACCGGGTAAAAGGTAATTCCAGCAGGGAGAAATTGCCGCATAGCTGACTCACAGCCCACCGACTCAAGAAACCCAACTCAAAAGAGAAAGACCAAGCAAACAGATTAATTAGCATGAGAAGAGGGAGAATCATTAACCGATAGAGGATTGAATACTAATTATTAAGAGAACTAGGCGACTTGTAGTCAATGAACATTAATGCCTTTGCTTGCCAACATGAATAAATAGTAAAAAGTTGTCCTGGATTTTTGGAATACCACCGAGCAACCAGGCTTCAATAACTGAAATTAATAGCCGATGTCTCTCTCCAGTATGTAATTATTGTTTCGTTGTGCACTGGGTAACAAACCCGGGTTTTCTGGACATTTCCACTGGGCTGGCTCGGAGGCAGCTGCACCTCAGGGACGTGGCCAGGACACAGCGAGCAGGGACAGGCTTGCAGCAGCGACGGTGTCACCAGGGGGGAGACTGGGGCTTCAGCCCCTGTGCAAGGGGTGCCAAGCTCTCCTTGTGACAGGACCTCTGGCAGGAATACCGGGATCTCTGTGGGGAATCGTGAAACAACACAGCCATGGCACGGGGCTCGTCCTGGCGTGGAGTCAATACCCACAGGCCAAGATTTCTGGTTTGGGTTTCTGACAGCACTCAGCAGCTGCAAGTGTTGTCTGAATGCTTCAGTGAGGCAGGAAGGAAGCAGCTTGTGCAGCAACTCTCTTTAAGACATGCTTTGCTGCTGAAAAACATGGGTTTATTTCCTTTGTTGATGATGAAAACCGGTCCCAGCTGCATGACATTTCTCATTGAAGAAACTGTTGGCTCTAGCAAGAGCTACAGTGCCCTGAGTTTGCCCAGCTGAAAGCTGCCACTGCTCTAGTTTGAGCTGCATCTAGGGCACTGGCTCTTTCTTTTACAAACTTGGTTTACTTGGTGTTTAAATAATATCACAGAGTCATAGAATGGGTAAGAGGGACTTTAAAGATCATCTAGTTCCAACCCTCCTGCCCTGGGCAGGAACACATTTCACCACAGAAATGCACATATTCACTGAAGTTCCATAGTCTTGCTAACCGCAGCAGTGGAGCTTGATTTAAGTGATTAGAATGAACAACTCCAGCACAACCNCGTTACTTAAGGCATCCTGTGTTGCCCATTGCACTCCCCAAGCAGTGAACTATTTCCTTTGCTGGCATGCTCATGTAGCTTTACCTTGAAGACTCTGCAGTAGGCTAAAACCAGTCATGTAGCTAATGAAAGAAAGATCAAAAACATTTTTTTCACACTTTCCATTTATTTGTCTTTTCCACTACGATCAAACTCAATGAAATACAGCTTGTAGGGCTTTGGACAGCTGCTCAGTAGAATATTTTCCTTGCTTTGACTATATCTTCTTCTCGTGTTGGAGGTTTCCTCTGGCTGCCAGGCTGCAGGAATTTCTTTATTGTAGGGATATTACTTATTCTTGCTTTGAAGCTCTATAAAACAAAACCAAAACACCACAGTGCTTAGGAATCATTGCAACTGTCAGACATTTCAATGTTATCCACACTCGGAAAGTCACATTTATAGCTCGATGCTGCAGAAGAAACTGTATGCTTCCTCCTCTTATGCTTTTGGGGTGTAGTGGCAGAACATGGCATAAAAAAAGAATATGTGAGGCCAGCTAGAAGATCTTAGGGTGCCTGATTATTTTCCATGCCACTTCTGACCCTCCCATTCTCCCATATTTCTCATTCAGATTAAATCAGTGGTCCTTTTCCAATTCATTATCCATCCAAACTACCCAATCATTTACCTGCAAGAGAGGAAATTTGGCAAGTATATCAGGTTTGTACTCCTCTGCCATTAAAATGATTTCAAGTAATTGAACATCTGCCCTGCTCAGCTGGTTGCCAACCAGAAAGTCTTTTCCATGGTCTTTCAAAACCTAAAAACAGAGAACCAGAAGGAGATGATGCCTTTTCGCTGTGTTACTTAATGTACTCTCTTCAAAGCAGGGTCACACATTGCATGGAGCTGTCTGTGAAAGAAGGAAACACAGTTCCAACACCTGTAGTACAAACAGTGATCTGATGGCACTGCCATCCTAAGCATAATCTCTCAGCTCTTTCCCTTCCACATTTCTGTCTGGCAGCTCAGTTGTGCTCATCTTGTCCTGGCTGCTGTAGCTGCACTGAAGGCTAAGCTTTATGACATACAGAAGGGACTGTAATGAGTTTACACAGCATGTAGGGTAAAGGGGCATCTGCAGTTCAGGTGGAAACTTGATATCAAAGCTGATGCTGTAGTGTCTCTTGTCTGAAACAACACACAGGT
>VXBS01009634.1:0-10224 GCA_013400255.1 Sitta europaea
TCTTCTAAACTAAGACAATTTTAGAGTGTCTATCTTTAAGTTTCAGAATTGGCATTCAGGGAATTAACCACAAGACTCTTGTCTTTCCTGGGCTGTTACAGGTTCTTTTGTGCCATGGTCCTTCAGGTCAGTTGTCCCCTCTGCCCGTGGAAAAACCATACAGGAGCCACACACTGCCACATGAGTGAGGAGGCAGCAGCTGCAGTGTCCCTGGCATTTGTCCACCACAGGGAATCTCTCAGGCCAGCTCTGCCTGAGCTGTGCTGGAAGGTGAGGGCTGCACACCAGCAGGATTCCTCACCCACTGCCATTTAAACTGGGAACAAGTGGTGTTCTTTAGAGGTGGGTAATGTTTGTGGGATCATTAGCAGGGGAGGGTGTCAAGTAGAAAGAGCTGATGGTGACTGATGTTGTCCCTGAAAATCAACCTTCTAATTTATTTTAATATAATCGGGTCAGTTCTCATGAATTGTGAGATAAACAAGGATCATGTTTGCATTCCTTTGTGAAAAGATCTCACCTGATGGACTTCTCCAGTGACCACTGGAGATGGAGAGGTGGGAACTTCTCTGTCCAATCTCTGTCACTGTCCAGAAACTGAGAGATACGATGTCAGCAATAAACTGGAGAGTTCTTCTTCTCAACCTGAACACCTGCTGTGTGTGTTGCTGTGTTCCCTCTCTGCATCACAGTGACAGACTGGTATCAGCTGGGACATGGATGAGTTTTGGACATGCCTGCATGCATACAAACACCCAGAAAATCCTGCAGGAATTACTGACAGGTAAAGAGTGTGGCCCAGAGAAGGAGCAAGGTGAGACCCTGCCAGGGAACAAAATTTAATGGCAGAGGCCAGCTTGGCAATCAGACATCCTTCCCACATGCTGTAGAAAAATATGCTTTCCCTGTGCTTTGCACACAGATTTTATTTCCAGGCAACAGGCAACCAATTCTGTCATTGCTTTCTTCTCCATGCAGTGACTTCAATCACTGGGGATTAAAGGTTTAGGAGGCAGTCAACTCCTTCATGAGATTGCAAAAAACTACTGTTATCTACTGTACATGTCAACTCCTAATGAGGTCAGTAGGGGTTTGCTGGCACTCCTGACTATGTTATTAAATGCCTCTCCCCATCTCATGGTGATTGGCTTTCAGAAAGTGATGCTTCTGTTTCTGACACCGTTTTTCAGGTATAAAATCAGAAAACCAGAATTTCCTCACTTGCAAGCTGTCAGGAGATGTAAAACACAGATTTTTAACTTTCTCTCTTTTCAGTGCTCAAAAATATTAAGTTGTTTAGTAATTATGGCACAGCAATATCATATATTAGATAAATTTTGTGTCTGAATAGATTTGATGATACCATGAGGATATAAATATTCAAAAATATTGAGGCCCTTTGCAACCCTGGACCAAATGGCTATGATTTTGGATAGTAGGAATACCCCCCATCATTTTGTTCATCAATACAATCCCATACAACCTCACCCATAGTGTGATGCTTGTAACTATTTTTACCTGACAAATAGTTATAGTTGCCTTAAACATTTGAGGCAACTCCACAAGATCCTTTCACTGATCTTGGCTGGGGGAGATGTGTCCTTACTGGAATTCTGTTAGGAGATCATTCAGCCTCTAGCTGCTTGCTGCATATTCTCTCCTTGACTTCTCATGCATGCTTCCCTTGTGGAATGGGATTGAGAATCCTTTGATGACTCAGGGGTCTACTCAGCACTAATCTAAATGCTTAGTATCAGTGAACCTTAATGTTAAATATGTATCACCATGCACTAATCTCCCAAAAATCTTGCTGAAACATTATTTTATTACAGTCTGATTCTTCTGGTTTTGCTCCTTGGAATGTACTATGCTGTATATTGCATTAATGTAATCAAAGCTCAGATTAACTGAGGAAGAGTATAAAGCCCATAAGTTATTTCCCTGTAAACAACACTTTCCTTTTCAATCCAGTAATAGGTTTTGGATGTTCTGAATTTCATCAGGAGATTTATTTTTGCTTACCAACAGTGTTTTGTACTGTTGTAGGTAAATTGCACTCTGTTAATAATGTTTTTTTTTCAAAAAGAAACATTTAATGTGGTATGTTAGGCACACAGCATATGAAAGCCTTTGTATTTTATAGTCAAACTTGACATAGTAATAATTTAACTGCAGTGAAATAAAAGACATCAGTGCAATGGGAAAACTATTAATTTGCCTCTTTGACTAGTGATATAAAAAGTTGCTCCAACACCCAATAATATTAGGGTTTCTCTTTTGTCTTTCCTTCTCTGTGCACTGTCTAAAACACCACTTCTCTTTACTTAATAAACACAAAATAAAAGTAATTGTCATTGTGGCAATACATCTGATTACTATCAGTTATAACTTTATATTAATCAATAATATTTTGATTGGTTTTATGTTGATGAGGTGCATGATGTTGACTTGGAAACAGAGGCTCATCCAAAGCATAAAACCTATTAAGAAGATTGTTTCTAACACTAAGCTGTACTGTCCCAAAATTAATTTAACACCAATCCAGTTTCATTGGAAAACCTATGCTAATGGTCAATTCTGCAGCCTGGTTTAAGATTTGATCACTAGTTGTTTGTGCTGTGGTAGTGCTTAGGACTTTATTTATGAAGAGATAGCTTGAAAAATACACATAGTATTAATTTTATTTCATTTTACTGTTTAGGAAAATATAGTCCTAAATTCATTTTATGAGATGTGTAGGAGAAGAGTATTTTAACTAGGAGCAAGGAGAAGCACAGGTAGGACTAGTTTAAACAAAGAAATGGGGGAGGTAGAGACAATCACAACGCAGTAGAAAAAGAAAATTCACAGTTGGCAATGTTCAAAAGGGCTGTGACTGTTAGGTCCCAAACTAACATCTTTTCAACTGTTTTGTAGATCTGTCTTAAAATCAGGTGTGAGACATCAGAAGACAAACGGTGGCACAGTGAGAAATGGGGGTTGTTTTCCCTGGAAACTGGGATATTTCTGTCTTTTATTCTTTATCCCAGGCTGAAGACTTTTTGAAGGATAGCAGACTGGATTCTGGGAGTTTCTAAGAGGAAGGAAGGAATGATCTCCTAGCATATGTTGTAATTGTTTCCTATATATATCTCATGAGTCAGACAGAATAGGATCAGGTCACTGAGACTTGTTTTGCTGTAACAACAAGAAAACCAGATTTTGGTGGTAGGGGTAGTGGTGAGGTGTTGTTTTTAAATTGCTTCTTGCATTTTTGAAAGTAGAGGGGGAAAAACTGTCAGAGAGGTTTTTTTAAGAGAGGTTCTTCTAGATAGGCCTGCATTTTAAGTCATTTCTTTAACAGCTTGTAGGCCAAATATCTTTTGTATTTCTGTATCTGGTAAATGTTATAACAGTGTACAGTGAACTCTGATGGAAGTGGATAAAGCAATACTACTATTGTATTATATTTAAAATTAAGCAACCCAATAGTATAAAAGCTCTAGTCTTACTTCACAGAAGTTTTTTTCTGTTCTGTGATGTTCTTTCTATGTAAGCATACCTTTCCCAGGAAGAGTGTAGGGTTTGGCCCTCTTGAAATTGTATTTTTTGTAAACTTTGCGATATCTCACATGATTCAAGATTTGCAAAGGTATAGGGCTGAGTGACAAAGCCTTTCTTTTGTACTTCTGATCAGTTTGTTAGGTTGATTGAAAGTCAGTAGGTGATAATAAGATTCAGCCTCAATTTTGATTGATGAGTCAGATGACACAGCTGAGATAAAGTAGGACACTGTAGCTTGTGCTCCCTCTAAGTGGATAAAAATAAAGGACTAAATTTTCAAAAGATTCAGGTCACTGAAGCAGGCTTTGGTGTTCATTACAGCAGGTGCATGTGGCAATAGTACCCATGGGCTGTTCCAGACATTCGTTCAGTGTAGCAATGAATTGCACCTACTAAAATTTCACACTGCTGAGACAGAAGGGTTGCCTGGAAAAGGGACCTGTCTAGGTGGGAGTATCACAAATTAGAAGGTTTTGCCTGTGTTTCCTCATTGGTGAGTAGTAATTCCTGCTGACCTCATTGTGGTAATGCAGGTCTTTGGCTGCAAGGAATAAATGCCATTGCTGAGGGTGTCTGGTACAGCGTGTTGGTTTGTGCTGCACTCCCAGAGGAGAACCATTAGGACTCTGAGCTGCCAGGACCAGCCACAGGAACACACAGATGTGCCCTGCAGGGATGATGAGAGAAGGGTGCCTGTTTCAGTGCTCCCCCCACCATGTGCTGGCTGTAAAGCCTGTGCCCAAAGAGGTTGCCTGGGTCCTCCATCCTGCTGGGACATTTTCAGGGAAGCATGGGAACTTATGCCACCCTACAGTTAAACATTAACCTCCTTTAAACTGTAGGATCCAAACAGAACAGGAAATACATAAGGTCAGGCACAAGTGTTGTTTGTTTTCAGGTATGCCTGAGTATCTGGGTTAGAATGTATTGTATTTATTAGGGACTGCAAAGATGGGCCTCCCTTTAGGATTGCTCCCCAGGAGCCTAGAGCCCTGAGAAGCCAAGCTGCAGTACACCCCAGCTATCAGCTATGGATGCAGCAGGAAAGAGAGATCCTTTCCCAGATCTTCAACCCTCCTTCTTCCACAGCTGACTACTTGAGCAGCATGTAGGCAGCATCCAAAACTCATCCCAAGAACCTGCCCCGTATGATCCACATGCAGGCAGCCACATCCAGCACCAGACTTCCCTACTTTAGCAAAGCATCTTGGCCTGGAGGTGATGTGAACTGTCCACTAGGTGGGCTGAAACCCACAGGAGTTGCACTGCAGGCATGAAGACATTCACTGCTAAGAAGATCAACAGCCTCAGAAACATCTCCAGTCGCTGGTGCCCAGCTGCCTAAGGCAGAGTCAAAGAGCAGGCAGTGCCCAGACCAGGCTCCAGCACACTGGCCCCAGGACATCCTGCCCAGCACGCACACATTGTTCTGCCCAAACTCACAGCCCAGGGCAAGGAGAGCAGTGCTGTGCTGTGTGCACCTGCTGGGGCTCAGGAACACAGAGTCAAATGGAGCTGGAGCTGAAAGCTGTTTTGACAAGTTAATGTGACCTTTCAGTGAACGGGTAGGAGGGGGTGTGAGCTGGCAGAGAGAACGTCACCACTGCTGGGTCCACGCTTTTGTCTGCCACTCTAACACAAGTTCAACTCAGCCTGTTGCATAAAATTGATTTTACAAGAAGTACACAAATCCTACAGCAATGCAAACTGTATTAAAAGAGGCCAAAGGATGTCCCACTATTGCTCAACAGCACCACTAAACTAAGACTGGGATCAGGCCCCAGTAAACTAAAATCAGAAACCATGGAAATATAGCCCAACTACTGTAAAAGTAATTACAGACTATTTAGTGTGTAATCCAGGCTAGGTCTGAGTGTTTTGAAACTGGCCCAGAGAAAGCTGGTGGGCTTTGCTGACACCATCATTTCCTGGGTGCCCAAGAATTGGCACAACATCTTTGAGACAAAACCAAAACTGGTCCCAGAACTGGTAAGATCAGGATGGAGGCTTGGACACCCACAGTTGTGTGAGCCCACTTCAGCCTCTGCATTCTTTTATTTCCCACCATAACCACCTTTATGAGCAGACTGCCAAGCTGGGGGAAGTAGGACAAAAAATTCTACAGAGTAGATGGAAGAGATACAAAGTGTTTTGTGACTTGAACTCTTATTTTTCAGTACAAAGTATTAAGTATATCAACCATTTGTCTTTTCAATATCTTGAACAAGAGATTAAAAAGACCAATTCTGCTGGGTGACTGTCACAGGACTTAAGAGGGCAAGGTCACTTTACTGAAAACATTGAATTTTATTTAATGTAAATCTCTAACAAGGTCATGTTGACATCCTGAATTCACTGAGCAAGTGCATTTCTTAAGTGTTGATACAATACTGCAAATAGCAGGTAATTACCTTCCTACAAAGATATGGCACAGCTTGGAACACAATAGTGAGGAGTTTGAAGAAGCAACCTGTATATATAATTACATAAAACCATATATATATATATATATATACACACATGGGTATGTGTATTTATGTACAAATGTGCAGCCCTCATCCCCATTTGACCTATATCTCTTAGGGAAACCAAGCTGCTTCCTGGATAGTGTCATTGTTAAACCTGATGGCAAATATAGGTGACTTTATTTTTTCCATGACAAAAAAATGCTTATCTTAATAAAACAGTTATCTATCAGTTATACTACCTGAACACCAAGATCATTGGTTAAATATGAATACTTACTGCAACTCTAAGGAAAATTATATTTACGCTGAACAAGGATGACTCACTCAAGAAAGAAATTGTGCCTGGCCATGCATGCAAACTTCCTTGATTCTAAACACTACTACTACATGATGCAAGCCTTCCCCTAAATATAGCTCCAAACTAGGCATATCCATTCCTTTGCTATCACACATCAGTGGTCTTAACCTTTGTGGACAGCGTTGCACCATTAAGCAAACAGCATAATTTTAAATTTTATTTTTTTTTGAGGAAACCACTAAATCTCAAGCCTTCTCCCAAACCTCTCAAGTAGAATTTAGCCAGGCAGGTTTTGTTTGAAATGGCATGAACATGGACACAGATTTTGCTGATTCTTTTTCTTCCATAGCAGTGTATCTACTGTCACCAGTATGGCTGCTGATAAATTTTGAATACCTAAATACATCTGTACTCTTATTCCATCTCCCTCCTCGTGCCAAACTGAGATGGGAATGCATCCCCTCTTCACAGATTACTTTTTCCATTGAAAAGTCAGTTTCTGTTGTTTCAATTTTTATAAGTTTTACTTTATTTGACCCAAATCCATTTAGGCAAAATAGAACACCTTACCCACTGGAAACAGAACACATGGCAACCCATCTGACTGCTTCTCAACTTAACTACCTTTGTGTCAGTGCCTGTGAGCATGTGATTCTTATAATTCACATCCTGCTTGCCCACAGGGCCATGACATTCAATGAGAGCCACTAGCCAACCTTGTACTAGCTTCTGCAAAACTCACAAATTGAGTATTTAAAAACAATTGATCAGAAACATTTTCTTCTATAAAAGGAAATGTATGATGTTCCAGCCTCCACCTTACAGATAGAGCAAATCATGAAGGATTCTACTTCTTATCAGTTTCATTATAAAAATATTCTAGGGGCAGAATCCTTAATAGAAGTGAATTCAGAGAACCTCACATTTATGACAGTTTCTTCATGTATGCATAATTTAGGAATGATCAGTCAGACTTCAAACTTGCCATAACCACTGAATTTATATCCATGCCAAATTTGAAGAAAGGTTCTGAAGGACAAATCAGTTCCCTGCTGCTGCTCAATATTCAACTGTCAGGGTGACACAGCTTTGACACTGCCTCACACTCTCCCCACTTAAGTTTTTATTGCCTCCCACACTGTCCTGGTTCATCTCACCCTTCCTCACCACCACCTCCTCTGTTCCCTGTACTGTGAGGTCATGCTGTAGGTATGCCAGAGAAGAACAGGTTTGGCAGGATAAGTATTGCCTGGTAACTAATTTTATTTACCCAGCTCCTAGGACTTAAGTTTCTCCAGCATAATGAGAGGAAGGGCTTATTCTTTCAAGCCTGATGAACAAAGTTTTGTGATCAGGCCACGAGACTACTCTTTTGGGGGAAAAAATGGAAAATAGATAATCCTTTCAGTCAGCTTGAGGTTGCTGTGCCTATGAGTCATTTTCAGTTTTCTTTTTGAAATTTGAAAATATTTTATAACCTCAATATAAGTAACAGTGTGGAACATGGGTGTTTCCCCAGACTCATTCCTGCTCACAGACAGGTGATGACAGCAGCAGAGCCCCCATGTCAAATCTTCTCTTTGGCCTAAGCCAGCCAGCACAGACCAGGCTCTGGGCACTGGAGCATTGCTGTGAGCTCTTCTTGCTTTTCACTGAAGCTACTGTTTTTACCTATTCTCACTTTTAGTCACTGGACAAAAGACTAGAGTCCAGTGATCCCCCTCTCTGGTTGATGTCTGCCCCCAGGGTGTCCTCCCCCTCTAGCCACAACCTCCTTGTCTTCTGGTGTTTCAAGCACTTCAGCATTTCATTGGAAATGTTTCAGTAGTTAAAGATTATTCTAGTTAACCAAAAATCTCAATGAAAAACAGACTACCATTAACACAAAGACTCTTTACTTCCATTTCACTTCTCCTGATAGAAAATGTCAGTGATTCACACAGCTCTGAGAGGGCTTTACACTTCTTATGTGCAAGAGAGGATTTTCTCAGCCTCTGAACTATGCTATAGAAGCTGCTAGCCCAGTGATGTGATAGGGGAGTATGGCTGGAATGCCATAACTGCATTCACATGTGATATTATTGTGTAAAATATTATCACTCAAAATTCAGAAAACTGAATATGAAAACACCTTTCTATCCCAAAGAAATCTATAATTACAGTTTTGAGTTAAAATATCAATAAATAAAATCAATAATGGTGGCTAAAACTCAGACTGTCCAGATGTTTGCATTGGAAGCAAGAATTGAATGCTTTGGTGACAGAGCTGTGATGCTCTGCCATTGTTCCCCTCAGCCCATGCCTCTAAAAACGCTCTGGGGCTAAAAATTGAGTTAGGAGATAATTGCAGGCTCTGTTCAGCAGAGAGTCCTCCTTTTTGCTTCAGCCCAGCAAGCCTCCAAGTGTGAGAGGCTTCTAAAAATGGAGAATGACTGATTCATAAAAATGGAAAACTGAAGGAGGCTGGTAAATAAAACTGTTCAGCTTACCCAGCCAGTTTCCTATAACTGAAGAGAGGTGTGTTCTTAGGCAAATATTTTCTAACCTTTAAACAAATATTTGGCTTGAAGGTTGGGAAAATACTGTTTTATAGCAAAGACAGGACCACTGCCTATCACAAATACCACACGTGTTCTCCCAGCAGCCATGCAGGGTCTGTCTCCTGTGTACCTCCCACATCCCCCAAGTGCTCCACTGACCAACCATTCAAGCATCTGCTGTTTGCATGTAAGGACACATTTACATTTTAATGAAACACGAAACATGGGGGTGGGGAATGTGTTGAAGGCCCTGGAAAGACCCAGCTGTGGCTGGCAGTGGGGAATAGACCAGGAGCTGGATGAGCTGTTTTGTCAGGCCACATTTATCCCATAGCTTCATGTAGCTGTCGTGTAAAAGGAAAAGCTGACATACCATTTCAAATTTTCTGCCTGAAAAATTGTTTTTTGCCTTTCATTTTTCTGTTATTTTCCCAGAGTAGCTCCTAAAGCTTAGAGGGGTACCTCGCAGTTTAAGATAGGTTGCTGGATTTTATTTACTCTGCCCAAACTCCCTGGCTCAGCCCTAGAAAAATTCTAATTTGCAAGTTACTCTTTTTGTGTCCGTATAAATTGCCATCAGCTGAGAGGTGGAAGGGCCACGGCAGAACTTTGTTACCAGGGAACCTTCTCTCTCCCTCCCTCTCCTTTACTAGAAGCTGTCTTTATTCACCCTAAGGGATAGTTTGGGAAACTATAATTTTACTTCTCCTTTTCATCTGGGGGGGGGGAACCTCATCTGGCAGGTTTACAGTGTGGTTGCTGGTTGGAGCTCAAGGTGCACGAAGAAAGAAGCAGAGTGAAACTTTTGAAGATTGCTGGCTGGGGCTACACAGAGAGCTGGCTGCACAGCTCATTTGTATTCACCGTGGATGCTGCTCTGAGCTCTAGCCAGGCACTCCACAGCATTAGAAAGTGAGTGTCTCCAGCAGCCCTGCACAAGAGCAAAGACTCCTGCTTGCTTGGGGAGCTGCTGCAGGTCACCCGCTTCAAACCGCACCCCCAAACAGGCCACATTTTGAAGTTACAGACCCGAGGGACGACTTCAACACCTGACATCTGGGTTTCTCCTTGAACTCATCACATCCTGCACTGAGTGAAATTCAGCCTCCTGCTTCACACTGCGTCACCTTATTCCGCGTGGAAACGCGAATGAATGAACGAATAAATAATAACAACAACAAAAAACAGTGGAATGAATTGCCGTTCTGGGGGTTCCTCACTGCAGGGGGCGGGGAGCAGCGGGGCAAGGAAACCTCCAGAGACTTTTGTGCGGCAAGGGGAGTGAGCGCCCGCCGCAGCGCGGGGGCGGCTCCCGGCCGGCGGCGATTCCGCGCGTTTCTGGGAGACAAGGGACGGCAGCGAGAGAAAGCGCCCG
>VXBS01009634.1:10409-98621 GCA_013400255.1 Sitta europaea
CACACAGTGCCCTGCCACAGGGAGCCCTGATCCGCACACAGTGCCCTGCCACAGGGAGCCCTGATCCACACACAGTGCCCTGCCACAGGGAGCCCTGATCCACACACAGTGCCCTGCCACAGGGAGCCCTGATCCGCAGGGAGCCCTCATCCACACACAGTGCCCTGCCACAGGGAGCCCTGATCCGCAGGGACCCCTGATCAACACACAGTGCCCTGCCACAGGGAGCCCTGATCCGCAGGGAGCCCTGATCCAAACACAGTGCCCTGCCACAGGGAGCCCTGATCCACACACAGTGCCCTGACACAGGGAGCCCTGATCCGCAGGGAGCCCTGATCCAAACACCCTGCCGTGCCACAGGGAGCTTCGGGTAGGATGGACCACCCATGGGAGCCCTGCTCCACACACCATGCCGTGCCACAGGGAGCTTTGGTTAGGATCCATCACCCATGGGAGCCCTGCTCCACACTGCTGTGCCTCAGGCACCTTTGGGTGGGATCCATCGCCCATGGGAGCCCTGCTCCACACTGCTGTGCCTCGGGCACCTCGGGTGGGATCCATCGCCCATGACTGACCCTCCTTGAACTCAGTGCCAAGAGCCAGGCTGCCAATTCCTCCACCTTGAAATCGTTGGCGGTCTCGAAATTCCGGCGACATGCCCGTCTCTTTCTTTGAACTTTTAAATGCTTTTAGAGGTGTCTCATTTGCGTTCTCCTTTGGTTGGTTGGTTTTTTCAGGCTAATTTTTTTTCCGGAGGGGGGAGGGACTGTTAACCTGGTTATAATGAAGTTAAATTTCATTTTCGTGTTTTACTTTCAATTCCCCTTCGATATCTGCATATAAGTGACTGAAAGATAATGCTTCCTTTCTTCCAGATAGCAATATTGGTGTTTTGAAAAGCTCGAGGGAACGTTCCTCTGGCCATGGTTTTTACAAGCACTTATTCTTACAGTAGTTGCATTTCACATACCATCATAGTGGACAGCTTTCTCCTAGAGGATGAGTGCAGACATTTGTGCTGGGAAGCTGGGTTCTGGTGATTGGAATGCAGGTCACTGACATAAATCTTAAATAAGGGCTTCTCAAATAAGAAAAGCTTTAAAAAAATCACCCTAAAATTTGTCCAGCCAGAGAGGACTTTGTGTTTTGTTTTTGTTTTTTTTTTTTCGTCCCCAAGTTAACACTCCTTCTATTATGGGAAATTTAATCAGTTGATATTAATAATGACATTTAATAATTTGCTTACTTGATCATATGTTAGTGCTTCCTGACTGATCTCAAACAAGCAGTGCTTGTCTATAAATAGTTGTCATTGACTATACAGACGAGGGTTATAAGGAAGTTGTGTTTTTAAAAAGTAAAACAGGCTTCTGGGTGTCCCCACAACACCTCTCCTCCCCACTTCTTAGTTACTAGAGTTTGTAAGAAGACAGAAAGTGACACACTTAAAGCAGTTAAATGCTTTCAGTGAAGAAATTTCTAAGCATTAGTCAACATATAGGAATACTGCTGATGAAAAAAAGCATGGAATTGTGATAGTTCTTTGGCACTCAAATATTTTTTTTCTTTCAATAAAGATATAAAACACTTAAAATTTAAGGAGCTGAATGGACCTTTTTTTAATTCCAAATCAGTTATAGTACCATTAGGTACTATAAAATGTAAATTATTTCATCCAAGAACTATTTTTATATTCAAATTAGTTTTTCTGTAGTGTCATAACTCGCATAAAAATAAAAAAAAGAAGAAAAGGTATTGAAAAAAAGTCCCTTTTTTTATTTTATGACTCAGAAAATGTTCACAATTGGGACAGTGGGGCTGGGTCTGAGTTGGTAACACCTGAACACTTCCTGCTGATACACAGCTACAGGATGTTTGGCTTCAGTAGCACAGCTCAGGCAGGGGTATCTCTCTCCCACTGCCTGTGTGCTGAAGGGCAGGGCATAACCTGGCCCTGCACGTTTAGCTGGCTTGATCATAGAGGCCTTGCCAGGGAAGAAGACTCAAGGTACCCTTGTCCAAATGGAAAACCTAGAAAATGCCAGTTACATGGCATGTGCACAGGAAACCCAGAGGTCTGATGTGCATGATGTGAGTTTTCATTACTTCTGTCATTCATAAACCCAGAGGTCTGATGTGCATGATGTGAGTTTTCATTACTTCTGTCATTCATAAACTGAGGTGATGCAGTCATCACTGATGTCATAGACCAGGCATCAAGTGGTGCTACTTCCTTCTGTGGCTGATAGCCCTTTGACTTTCTGTCAAATCTGTCTGTTTCTTGTTTTATCCAGTGGCCTTCAGTTGTACTTAATCCCTATTTAATATAAATTAGAGTTTGTGCAAGTAGACAATTGTAAATCCAGACCAGTACAGTACATCCAATGCTTGTTCAAATTCTTCCCAGAGTGTGTGTTTCTGGTGGGGTGCATTATTTTTCTCCTCAATTAACTCTGCACCTGTGCAAGAAATCTTTTGAGTCTCTTGAAGTGATCATTAAAAGGGACAACAAGCAGAAGAACCTGCCTGGCCACCTCAAATAGTTGTTCAGAAGTGTTTGAACATTCAAAATATGCTGTATTGTTATAAAGTGTATGCCTGAAATGCCCTCCCTTTGCCAGGTGCAGTAAGGGCAAAAGCAGAAGAGAGAACCCTGCTACTGGTGGTGCCAGCTGAGGATTGTTCCTGTGTGTGAAATTATAGAGAACATATGGATGTTCCTTATGTTCAGCTGACTGAATTTGTCTCTCATGTAAATAAGTGCACACCTACCCCTTGCACAGAGGATAAGGCTTCTTTCATAGCCTTTCAGCTTTCTATATAAAGCATCTAGGGAAAGTGTTTAAATTTGGCAACCCTGACTTTTCTTCTTGTTCCCTCCCGTCCTTATTATAGTCTTTGGCTTCTTACTCACTAGAGAAAATCCGTGAAGAAAATGATGAAGCCAGTTAAGAATTTGAAGAAAAAAAATCTTAAATGAAAGGAGATTGCAGAATAAGGCAAATTGCTGCTTGAAAACAATATTGCTGTGCACATGGGCTGTCACAGGACTGTCACAAGCTGCCTGAAGGACGGGCAAACAGAGGGCAGTGAAATGGACTGTGGTGAGGCTTCAGCAGATTGTAGCAGTGGCAGGCAGCAGGTTTCTCTTCTGGCTTTATACTTCCCCATGCAACTTAAGCAGTTGTGCAGAATGCCAAACGAGCCATGTGTAAGGTGAAGCAATTTGGCCATTAATAATTGACAGCCTAAACACTGAGAATATACAGTTGTGTGCATTTAAGTAGTGTCTGCCTTGGAAACTCCCTGTAATTAATACCTGACACACAGCTATAGTCTGCTTGTCTCAGTGCTAGATGCCATCAAATCATTATGCTGAAACTGTCCTTGCTGGTTGGCTTTGTTGTGGTGCCATCTGTACTGAAGCCTTTCATTTCTAACAATAAAAATGAAGTAATTTTTTGCACTTGTGCTTCCAGGTGGTGTTTTCACTCATCTTGGCATGCTGGTAGTGTTAGCTAACATCTTATCCTGTATTGGAGCAATATGGGAATACTGCACTACACAAGTTGTAAGCAGAATGGAGCAACCAAAGAAATAGGGAAGGAAAGGAGCTGCCAATTTAGGAACTTGGGGTCTGTGGTTCCATGTTTGTTTCTGGAAAGATTGTTCTCTGTGCAAGGATAGTCCATGGCATTTCATACAAATGGACTGTAAGACTTATTCTGACTGTCCTGCTTTGAGTATTTTTGCCTTCACCTACAAGCCTTGCCATCTACAAGCATGGCTGGGGATTTCACATGACATTTAGATGCCAAAGGAATGCTGAGGAAGAGTTTCTTTGGATCTTTCTCTGCTGTGATAGGGTTGTCAAGACACACATTAGAAGGGAGTGAGGATAGCCTTGTCCTGATTAAGGGATTTGCAGAGGAAAAGTGAGAAGTTGCCTCTTCTAAGATGGCAATGCTTGTTTTAAATTTTTTGATAAAGGTTAGATGGCCTTTCATTTGAACCACAGGAGTTAAGGCAATAAGAGAGGAGAGGATTGTCAGTATTTGACTGCTTCTGAAACCTGTAACATGGCTGTCTGCACTGTAGTTTGTGAAAGCAGCATTTTCTCCAGAATTCAGCCTATACCAGTCTCATTGTTGGTGCTGAGGATGGGTGTATTGTGCTGCTGAATGTCACCCAAGGTCCATAATGGACTGAATTTGGGGTTCTGCTCACTGTGTTCACGTGGACAAGGAGCAGTAGTATTCAGTAGTTGGAAATAAATGCTGACTGAGGCTGTTACTTTGAAAGTGCTTGGTTGAAGGGCTAGTAAAGATACAATACTTCAGGGAAAGTTTGCATTCAAGGTATTTAATTGCCAAGCTGTATGAGGACTTCATGCATCTATAATTTGCTTTATAAGGGTGTTCTCTGATTGGTCTGACTCTCATAAGCATTGCTACAAACTAAGGTATGCCTTTATTTATGACAAATAACAGGCTGTGAGAGGTTGTGATGTACTGCAAAAAAAAAGTGTATTCTCTATGAAGAGACCAGGAAAAGAAAAGCCTGGCAGTGTGCATCGTTTTCTCCATGTTCTTCCCACAAGTGCTTGATTTTCTTGCCTTTCTTCCCCCTCAGGGGAACAAGCCCCACATCCAGTGCATATTTAGTGTGCATTACAGACCTTAAACCCATAGAAGATGAGGGAGTGCCATGAAAGCATCATAATGGAGCATTGCAAAGACATCCCAAGATTTGTTAGGGTCTTACAGTAGAGCCCTCAGGTGGAAGAAACTACTGGGGTCTCTCATACCTTTATAGAAAGATGTAAATATAACATAGGATAATTAATAATAAATAAAAGGACAGTTTAAAGAGGCTTTAGGGAAAACAAAGTTTTTTGTCCCATGCTTGAATTCATTGTAAAATGCATATGATATTTTTGCTGCTGTCAGAATATGTGGGCTGTGTCCCTGGTGGTGTCTGTATTGTCTCATTAATACACACTGAAAAAATGTTTTTCTTAATTCATACCAAATGTCTGTCTAGAGACCTGACATAAGATCCTCTGATGCCTCTTATCTGAAAATATACGAACTTGGTGATGGCATAAACTCAGATCTGTCTCACTGGAAGTCCCCCCAACTCCAGCAGAACACTGAAGCTTCATTGTGCTGTTGCTCTGACTGCAGCACTCATAGATTATTTAAATTGGTGTGGTGAATTGCAGCTATTCACTGGGGTGAGGTTGCCAAACTTTGGGAACTTTGTTTCTCTTTTAAGAGTTGTTTGTTGCTTGGAAACAACATCCACAGGAAAAGGTAGTTTGCTGGGGATGATCCCAGAGACAAAGAGAAGTTGTGCTGTGCTCTGCAACAGAGTGGTTTTTATACAGGAGAGATTCTAAGGGCAAAGGAAATCATGAGGTAGGCTGAGAAAGATGCCAGAGGAGAAGGGTTGCATTCAGTAAACCAACTGTTTGGGGCTGAAGCCATGTGGCTGAAGCCTGCAGGGTAATCACAGCTGCTGGCCCCAAGGCTGTCGACCTCCAGATCAATAGACTGCCCTGGAGCCAGGCATCCTGCTCTTGCAGTAATGGCATAAACACAAAGTCAAAGAGTCATTCTGTCTGCCTGTGTCTGCTTTCATCTCAGGGGAAGACATTCATTCTGTACCCATGGAGCAGCTGCAGATTTGCTGCTGTCATATTTCAGTCTGGCCCCAGGGTTAAGTTGCTGTCTTGTGGGACATGGGAGATTTTGGTTGAGTTTGGCTTAATGTTATTCTCAGGGCAAGGATTGAACTAGGGTTTTCTAGAACTCCTTAGGAAGAGGAGACACAAGACCACCATCTAGGGAAGTTGTGAAAGTTGAGTATGTATGGACTAATACTGTGAAAGTAGCTTGGATGCTTCTGGTATCTCTGCTTTTCAACACAAAATCATGGGAACGTTCAATGAAATAGTAAAAAAGAAAAAAAAAATCACATTTAAACCAGAAAAGAAGGGATTTGACAAGTTAAAAAACCCCACAGCACAAAACCAAGCAAACCTACCAAAATACACAAACCAAAAAAAAAAAAAAAAACCATATTTCATTAAAACCAATATTAAAAAACCTTTTTGAGAAAGATGATAGGCTCTGGACTTCAGGACAGAAGGCACTCAGTTACCACAGATGAGTAACAGAGATGAGTTACAGCTGGCAGATTGGTCACATTATCTCTTGTGTGCTCAGGAAAAAAGGTCTTGTTTCCTTCACTGAAATAAGCAGTGGCAGAGAGGAAATCTGGGTCTCTCCCAGTCTTGTGTTCCAGGCAGGGTGGCAGCTCCTGGATCCTCAGGGGACTACAGCAATCAGCTGACCCAAAATTCTGCTTGTGCTTGCTGAAACAAAGGGTGTCAGGAGTTGCTCTAGAGCAATATTTGGCCTTCTTTACAGAGCAGTGAGTAGTACAAACCATCTCCTGACAGAAATTGGAAAAGCCATGTACTAGCAAGACTGTCATTGTTCCTAGCAGTGCTGGCTGGATGGAATGTCTTTCATACAAACTCTGTCCTCACTTCTGTATCCTCCAGTTCCACTTGCCTTGCTAAATTCCCAGTGATGAGGAGCCCCCCAGCAGCTCTCAGCACTTAAAGGACTGCAGCTGCTGCCTCTGTAGTCCTGTGTTCAGCCTAGGGGCATTCTTCCTGTTCTGAGACACAAACAGTTGAAAGCAAGAGAGTAATCTCCCCCAAAATTGCCTTTCATTAAACATTTTCTCTTTTTCAACCTGTTTGTAAAGCTGGAATTTGTGTTATTATTCTACTGCCATCTCCAAGTCAAATCCTAAGTTAAAAGCCGTGTACACTTTCAGAACAGAATTTCTAAAACTTAACAACCAAATCCTGCAGTTCCTGACCATTACTTAGTAGGATTTTCACTTTTATATGAATATGATTTTTAAAGGTCTTTTAAACCTGTGGTTTCTCCTGTTTTCATTTATTTGTTGGTTGTTTTGGTTCTTTCCTTGTTTCACTTTGGCACACTGCATCATCATTTTAATAATCTGTGGGGTTTTTTTTGATAGAGTAACATCATATCTATGGACAAATGTCTGTTTTAGTCACTGCTCCTGGTTAATTATAAAGTAGGTTACAAGCTACTAAACCATATGAAGACCAAATTATTTCTTGGCCTGTGAAGAAGTAGAAGTTCAGCATTTTGAGGAAAAATTAGGATTCCTACGAGAGTTTTGCTGCCTTCAGGATTAAAGAACAGCAATAAACAGTTTCTTGGGAATTAGCTACCTAAATCCCTACTGTCTCTCTGGGTCTGACCTCAGCTGCTTGAGAGTTAGGATATTTGTACAAAATTCAACTGAAGGCCTATGGCATTTACTGATTGTGACCCAGAAGATCTAGGAGAAATGCACCAGTCATCTTTTTCACTGAAGAACTTTGTTTCTTACCAGGTCAAAATAGCCATGTGGTCCTGGTTAAGAGCAGGACTGAAAGGAATGAACAGAGCAAAGCTTTTCAAGTGGCTGTGTTTCACAACAGTATCCAAGTGCCTCTTGGAAGAACATATGGATTTCCTTTCCCTTGGAAAGGAGAAGATACAAATTAATCTCTGAAAACAGAATATGCTAGCGTCCTTGTAGGAAAAGCACATACGAATTCAAGTGGTACACCAGCTGTCACCAGACTCCAAACATTTACTAGCTGATGCTTCTGAAGTATTTCCATGGTTGGTACTCTAAACTGATTCTGTGCCAGCAGCTTTGGGAGTTATCACCTCATCTTTGAGGAGCCAGGGAAGCAGGTTTTGCCAGTGGGACAGGCCAGCAGGGAAGTCTTCCTTTGCTTGTGTGTGAGAAATTGAGTCTGTGCCCTCTGACAAAGATGCACACTGTTTACTGCTGGAAACTTTACAGCAGAATTCCATCTTTCTCCTGCAAATTGTGAGTCCAGACTGTTATGGTAACAGCAAGTAGAGGTTTTCTGCTGTCCTCTACTACAAATTAAAAACTTCTGGTGTGACCAGAATCTCTGTATAGAATGTTTTCAAGTGTAATTTATTATCATTGCAAATACAGCTTTTGAGAGCTGGTACTATGAGAATGGGGTTTTGTCATATATTTTGCTCCTCATGCATTTCATGTCCAACACACTGAATATTTTTTCTGAATATGTTAAAAATAAATTAAAAGGTTAAAATGTACCTCTGCATTTCATTCTACTTGTAGTATGAGTACCTCTTTCTGTATTTTCACTGATTAAATTGACTCAGCTGAATAACAAATTCTTTAACAGTAGCTTCTTCACAGAAGGTTTCTAAGATTAGACATAAAAGTTGGTTTAAGGTAAAAGAGGGACCAACCAGAATTAGATATTGAAATGATAAGGTTAAGACACATCATTGATCACTTTCTTTTTTCCAATAAACAGAATGAGAGATGAATCTAGTTTCAGAATTGTGGCAAAAGAAAACACATTTCAGCAGTACTTAGGTTTTGTGACTTATTTTCTTTGTTTTACTGACTGTATGTATCTAGTTGTAGTATGTTGAAATGACTGTAAATGGAGTCCTTTTCTTAATTTATTGAAAATAGTGAAAATGTTTTTAGGAGCACTTCTCTGAGAAAAGGCTGAGAGAAGTGGGATGATTCTGCCAAGAGAACAGAATATTCTGGAATGATCTAATTGCATCCTTCCAGTACCTGAAAGGAGGCCACAAGAAAGCTGTAGAGGGAATTTTTACACAGGCATGCAGTGATAGGACAAGGGGGAACGGCTTAAAACTGAAAGAGAATGGGTTTAGGTTGGATATTAGGAAGAATTTCTTTACTGTGAGGGGGGTAAGGCACTTGTTATGGAAGAAGTTATGGATGCCCCATCCCTGAAGAAGTTCAGGGCCAGGTTGGATGGGGCTCTGAGCAAGCTGGTCTAGTGAAAGGTGTCCTGCCCTTGGCAGGGGGCTTGGAACAAGATGATCTTTAGGGTCTCTTCCAAGCCAAACCATTCTAGGATTCTATGAAATACATACTGGAACTGTGGTAATGATTTCCAAGTGTGAGAAGATTTCTCAGCATTAAGAGGCAGAAGTAATCCTTCAGAAAATCTCAAATGATGCAACACTGACTGGAATGGGACTTAGGTATGATTTTATTTTAAAATCTGTATTGAATTTTCTCTTATGTGACACTTGGCCTTCTACTTCTTTGATGTTTTAAAACTACATGGCACACTATGAACATCTATTTTGCTCAGCTGATCTTTTAAATTGTGATTGGCAGCCTTGGACTTTGCAACATGCAGTACTAGTGCCAAAGTACAGATGCAAGTTAGAGTAGGTATCCTCTCTTGTTTACAATGTGCTTTGAAAAGGAAATGTTACTTCAGAGTCACCAAGTGCAAACACAAGGCAAAAATCTGATTTCACCTCTTCCCTGACAGGCTGAAACTCTGCTGTGGCTTTGAAGTGGAAAAAAAACCCTTCAAGTTCAGAAAGTAGCAACATATCCAGGGATCTGCTAAAGATTAAATAGTTTGGATGTTTAACTCTTGGGGACTTCATTATAGAAGTCTATACATCTCCCTCCACAAAAAGGGGGAAAGAGCCTTAAAAATTGATCATTGTATTTAGGATTAATATGGGAAGGCCTTGGAATCTCTGCTTTGTATGTTATTTAAAGTAGCTATTTTCCCAGCTGTATTCTGTACAAGAATGGCATAGATCTCTTCCTTTGAAGCCTGCAGCCTAAAGAAAATGAGAAAACTCTAAAGCAAACCAGAGAACTTCCACCTCTTGTAGGGTTTCAGAAGCTCTAGGCCATATGTTTTACTAATGGGCAATTAAATTTTAAACACTTCATAGCGGGTCTTGTTACTTATTATGTATATTGTATAGGTTGATGGTTGGACTTGGTGATCTTAGAGAGTTTTTCCAACTGGAACAGTTCTATGATCAGTTCTCAGATCTATGATCTATGATTCTGTGATTTCCATGGCTCTGTTTTTGATTAGTGTTGGAATGCTGACTGAGCAGTAGAGCAAAAATGGACAGGGCTCAAAGAAGTATCATTGTGTTACTATTTGAAAATCCCAGCTACTGTAGACTCTTAAGTGGTGCACAGAAATCAGCACAAAATGCCATAAATAATTTGAATGATTAGTACTTGGGAATGAATTTCTCTAATGTGAGGATTGTTTAATTTACCTCTGTGCCTCTGTTGAGAAATCCAGGGCTCCACCTGGCTCCTGGTCCACTGTTGCAACTCTGGTTGGGTAACCAAAAACCATGAACACTACAGGATGCATGGCTGCACTGTGTGGATCAACAATTCATGTTGATAAGAAAAATAACTAAATCCAAGACTAGCCTCAGGCCTTAGATTTAGGCCTCAGAATTTACATTCTACCTACCTATAGTGGAAAGATACATCTTTATTTTTCAGCTGTGTTTTTAGTGCAGCTCTATGTACTCAGTGAAGGCACCTGAATGTTAAAGTCAGGTTTTCTTGCTGCCACCTGAGAGTACTTTATATGCTGCTTTGAGGAAAATACAATC
Organism: Sitta europaea; assembly: GCA_013400255.1. Classification (NCBI taxonomy): domain Eukaryota; kingdom Metazoa; phylum Chordata; class Aves; order Passeriformes; family Sittidae; genus Sitta; species Sitta europaea. The sequence continues at coordinate 20,957 of VXBS01009634.1, forward strand.
TTTCCTAGGAGTTATTGTTAGCTATGAATCTCAATCAAAGCAAAAGATGGAAGCTCTCTCAACATCTCAAAGAGAAGTTTGTGCTCCAGGTTTTAGCCATGCATTAGATGTCACGAGGAAGATGATGATAATCTTCCACATTTCTGAATAGTTTTATCAGTGGATCTTGAAGCATGTGTGTACCAAGAACTGCTTTGCTGATAAGAGCACTACTGTTATGTTTTGCATCTTGAGAGATTACAGTGACATTTCTGCTAAAGGATGAACCATGACAAAGAAAAAACGATTGTGAAAGGTCATGGATGAGCCATTAGTATGGTCAAGAATAGGAACCTGTGTATTTTGTCTTGCAGTTCTCCATTTCTGCTGCTAGGCTTTGTTCCCATACTGTAAACTGATTTCCCATCCTGTGGATGCACTTCAGCAGTGCAGCAGTGCATCCAGGATGCACTTTTATTTCTTGCATTTGATCTTCTTTTTTCTTTTCCTTTAGTAATAGCTCTTCTGCCCAGTAATATTAGAGGAAATCACAACTACTTGAATAAAGTTTTACAGAAACCACATGACAGTGAGCAATGCCCATTTCTGTATCTTTACTTTGGTGAAGAATCCTGAAATATTGCCTCTCCCTTCTGGGGAATTGTTCAGTTGTGTACTATGTGTAGAAAACAAACTAGACACCAGATGATGCTGCCCACGTGGCATGCCTGAGCTGCCCTTGTGAGGGGGCAGTATTTGCTCTGCTTTAGCAGGCTGCATGCCTCTCTTTCCCTAGCAAAGGGTTTGCTCAGGCTGTTGTAAAACAAAATGGGCTAAGCCTGCCTAACAGCTTTGCCAGTGGTAGGAAGATGTCTTGGGTCCCTGATTCTCACCCTGTGCTGGGTCTGTTGCCAACAGGACCACAGCAGTAAGCCAAGTCAGTTTATCAGACCAAAGGAAGCATATTCCCTTCCTGCTGGATTAGTTTGCTCTGAATTACTACTTTTGAACAAACTGCAACCAATACAAGAGGGGGCAGAACCAATAGCAACTTCTTTCCTGGCAGTTACTCTGGGATTAGTTAGGCATTTCATGTAGCAACATGGTAAAAGCACAGCCAAATCAACAACAGATACAAGAAAGGAGCTGGTAACCTAAGAAAGTGTTTCCTGTGCTGGTAATGTATCTAACAATTGCTGGCTGTCCCTTGTAAAGGAGCATGATTTCATGCAGGATTAAAGTGACATCCAACAAGGCTGAATTTTAACTGGACTCCTTTTTGTTAGTTCAGATACCATCATTAAAATATTTCTCTCCAACGTGTTTCAAGTTCACCTATATTCAGGGAACTTCATTTTTTTCTGCTGGGTAACCACTCTTATATGGTAAATTGAATTGTTTTTGGAGTTAGTGAGGAAGTAATGCTGTCATACCACTGTACCCAGTTTACAAATTCTTATCATTGACAATTACAAGAAACTGGAGGCGTTCATAGGAACAGACACTTGCAAAGAAATCTGTCCCATGTAAAGATGTGTTAACTATCAGTTTACTCATTGCTTCTCAGCCTCTTCAGTGCTAGGCCTTTCTTTTGGCATTGCCAGCGATTTTCCATTTTCCTCCCCTTTATGCTGAGGTGTGAGAGATGCCATGTACAGCATATTAATTTCTTATAGAGTCACAGGTTGTGTCAATCCAGCCTTTTCCATATTGGTCACTGTTTGCAAATGCAAGTGCTGGCAGGAGGGTGCTGAACATGAAACCTTCAGCAGGGATGATTGCTAAGCATTTCTGGTATGTGTGCTACCTTACTGGAAAAGCATTTAAGGAAATGGGTCTCAAAATCTTTGGTCAGTGTTGATGGTCTTTCACTGACTTGGTGAGTCCAGAGTAATGATTGGGCAACTGGAGTATTTTTTTGATGAATTGCCATACTGATTTGATGTTGCCTGCTTTTATTTTATGCATGGTTATTCTGTCTTTTTCTGGCCCTGAGAGGTTAGAAAGATGTATTTCCACTAGAAAACTAGGATAGTCATCGTATAGTTGTAAGAGTTTTTGGAATCATCAACTGTCCTACCAAGAGAAATTTTTGTAGCAAAGTGCATTGTTTTAAAACAAAGTGCCATTAGTCTAAACAGACAATAAGATTTTGAAAACCACAGAGTATTTAAACTGCTCTGTCCGTGTCTTTACATTGCTGGCTAAATGTCTTGTGTATTTAATTTAACTCTCTAAATGCTTCATTCCTATTTATTTATAAATGACTTCTTCTAGATAGGCAAACCCCTCTACATTTCATCTGCTTGTGAGCATAAACAGTATGTGCAACCACAGTTCTTTTCCTTTCCCTTAGTTTATTGATAGGACATACAGCTGTGATCATCCTGGCTGTCCTTATCCCAGTGTGACTAATCACATTTCTCCCACAATTATTGTTTGCTGTGTGGGATGTCTTAAACATGTGAGTAATTGAACAGGACTAGTGTATCTCTAAAATCTGTTTCTGGTTCAGTAAACTAGTTCTCACAACAGTTGAAGTATTTCCCTACTGAGTTTTGCAAATTTCTGATCTATATTGAGCTTGAAATGGTGACTATATTCAGCTAGACTGTATTCAGGTGAGAGAGTATCATCAAGCATCATATTTGGGACTGTGATTTAGAGTTTTGAATAAGCCATCTCATCTGTTAAAGTATCTCACTTTGGCCCTTATGTAAATACTGTCTCGTAATTTGTTTTTATTATTCCAGATGAAATGTGCTCACAAGAGAGTGTGATGCCCTTCAGTTCTGTGTGGTTTTGTTAGTTGCTTTAGTGATTTTTTCCTATTTGTGTTGAATTGTTTTGCTTCTGTTCAGCTTTAGGTGTTGTTAAATTCTTTGTGTTTCTGAGAAATAGCTATTGAAACAGAAGGTAGGAATAGGATGTATTCACATGCAAATACAATATGGTGACTGACTGACTTATATATGAAATATTGCAATATCTTACAAAAACAGGCAAGGACTGTGTGTCTTCCTCTGCCAAACAAGGGAGCTGATGCTGGTAATTTCCCTGAGCTCCACATGTCAAATCAATAACAAGCTTAGGAGCAAATATTCCTATTCCCCTGCTGTATCTAGTAGATAACACTTTCTTCTACGTGAGGTTGCATTTTAATGCAGAGATGCTGCTTACAGATTTGATTTTCATTCCACAGAGTGAAATGGCCTAATTTTTTAATGTTGTGTGGTAATTCCTCACTGCCCACAATACAAATTTCCTTCATTGTTTCCATGCTCTGTAATTTCTGATGGTGCAATAAAGCAATCTTTGTTTGAAAGAGGAGGTGGAAAGCCTACTAATTTGCAGGTGGTTGTTTCTTTTTATTTCCAGATGGTGGGAAGAAAAACTGTGGCTCATTTCAGTACGAGAAATTAATAAGTTAACAAGACTAGATAGGTATTCTTCAGTAATTGGATATGTGATTAAAACACTGCAGTAAGTGCCACTGCAACACATTCAAAGCTTTTGACACATCCCAAGGTGCATTTGGGATGGTAACAGGTGTGGATTATAAATTTTTAGAAATCTCTTCTCCAGTGAACTGTACCAGGCTTCAAGCAGAGCACCACAGTGCACAGGTGCTGGGTTCAGCAGTGGCAGCTGGCACATCCCTGTGGTACACCATGCATACACAAGGTCTCTCAAGTGGTGGAAAGCTGAAGTAATTGATAGGACTTTAGAACCTGTTACATGAAGATTGGAGGGGTTGTGGAAAGGCAAAGTTGCAGCATGAAATGAATCTGTGGTTCCAGACCCTTTCTGGAAAAATAAAGCTTCATCTTCTGTCAGTCTCAGACAGACAGAAAGCATGTGTCCTCTGAGCTTCACTGCCAGTTAGATGCTAAAGATGTCCTCCCTTGCTAAGGAGAATTTTTCCATAGGTGCAGACTTCTGGAATTAAAGACAAAATCTGGATGTGTAAAATCTATTGTGTGAGACATACCACTTCTAGGCTGCAGCCAAGGTGAAAGCCTCATCATGTTTTTTTACTGAATCAACACGAGAAATGAGAAGATCAATATTGTGGAGAAGCTACTGGCTAAGTCTAATCAATAATGACATTTTCTCTCTGCCTAAACATTGTCCATGTTAGGTGTTCTTCCCTACTTTGACTATTTCAGGATGTGAACCTCAGGAAGAACTGTAGAAAGGCTTGTTCCCTGCCCTGGTTTCAGCTGGGGTAGAGTTCATTTTCTTCTCTGGTACAGTGCTCTGTTCTGTATTGACTATGAGAATGAAGTTGATAACATACTGAAAGTTTAGTTGCTGCTGCTCAGTAGTGCTTACCCCAAGCCAAGGACTTCTCAGTTTCCTGTGATCTGGCAGGGAGCAGGTGTGCAAGGAGCTGGGAGGGCCTGTGGCCAGGACACCTGACCAACCTGGCCAAAGGGATATTCCAAACCACAGAACATCCTGCCCAGTGCATGAGCTGGGGGAGGAGGGCTGGTAGAGGCCAGTTGCTCCCTGGGGATGGGATGGACCTCAGTCATCAGCTGATGAGCACTTGTGTGGGCTTCTTCTGTCTGTCTTGGGTTTTATTCCTTTAATTCTCCTTTGCATTAGTATTATTGTCATTATAATTATTATTGTATTTTGCTTTGTTTCAATTACTGAAATTTATTATCTCAACCCATAGGCTTTACTTTTTATTCCTAATTCTCCTCCCCACCATGAGGGAGGAGTGAGCAAACAGGTCTTTTGTCATCTGGGGTTAAACCACAACAACCCCATTCAATACCTTCGAGTTGGTATTGAAGCCCTTAGGAAGGTTTTTAAAAACTTGTTTCTTTGATTGCTTATTAATCTTGGTGATCAGTGGCTTTAAAAATCCATTATTATGGGAAAGCTGCTACACATATGTTGCTGAACATTCCAGAGCAAAAACCTCATCTTACTTTCTAATGTTTCAGAGGACTACAAGTTAAACTTTCCTAATAAAACTCACTCACATTTCTCTTTCAGCAAATTTAAGTTTCTGAGACTTACGTAGTTTGTACTATTAGGAAACCTTAATAATAAAGTAGTCTGTTGGAGCCCCTACTTTGATACAGATTTTTGACCATCTGTTGCCTAGTGGGCAAGTAAACCAATAAAAGAATAATTGGAATTTTCCTGGCTGAATTCTCAGAGGAGCCCTCAGGAAATCTCACCTTGCTTTTGACCTGTTGGTTGAGTTTTATTCGACAGACTTTTGTAATTTTTACTTCTTTCTCCATTGGAAAATGAATCTGAGATAACAGAAAATAATTGTTGAAACAAGATGAGAGTTTGTTTAGGTATGCTAAATCTTTGCTAGAGGCAGATCTAAAGATGTGATGTTTGTGTTTTGGACAGGTATTTCTGGAAATGTGCTGTTATTGAGAGTTCTGTGGGGGAAAAACAGCCCAACTCCGGATGGATCCTGGTTGGATTGCAGCTAAACCCTTATAGGATCTTAAATCCAGCATGACACTAAGAGGAACCAATTTCCAGTATAAAGACTTTGGACTTCAAAAAGAAAGAAGTGCTGTTAGCTTAAAAAAAAAAAAAAAGAAAAAAAAGAAACACAAACCGAAATGGCAAACCCAGAAATTCATGCATACCTCTTGAATATCATCTATGACAGAAGATATTCAAAGGTAATAATATTCAAATGATTTAATATTCAAAGACCTGAATGCTTTGGCACAGAAGTTTAGCAGACCTCTGCCTGCTGAAGTCACTCACATTTAGTCTTTGCTCCTACCCTGGAGAACCATGAAGCACACAGAGGACAGGAAATCTTTAATGACACATCCAGAAAACATGACTGGAGTTACCAGGGTTCTGTGGGAGTATGGGTCCAGCTCACACAGACTGCATGGAAGTTTAGCATGTCCCAATAAAAAGGAGCTTCTCAACAGGCAGTCTGATAGGAGCCATGTAGCTGACAGGCAGGGTTTGAAAAGCTCTGCTCTTGCAGGGTGAGTGGGAAAGCTTTGCCTGCTGAGTGCCTGGAGAACAAAAGCTCTTCCTGCAGGGAACATGTTCTTTATAGAGGCATATTTACCAGCCTTGGAATGGCAGATGTGCCTCACCTGGAGCCCTGTCTCACACATGGTAGGCATCTTTCTGGTGGCAAGGAGTGTGTGTTTTCATGTAGCCTCTGCTGGGAGGGTGTAGCAGTTCCCTGGGGATGACAGTACCTGTTTTGGTCACACATAATCAATCCAGGCAGCACGAGCAAGACCCGTGTTGGGTGGGGGCAGCAAGAATGCTATCGTGTTCCAGTTAAAGTAACTGTCTTTTGAGCTGTGTTTCCCTCTGAGACTTTTGTTGAGAAGAGATAATACTGCACCAAACACTCACAATAATCATCTCAGATGTGTGGGGGGGGAGATAACTGATTCCTGTACTTAATCTTATGTCTGCATTTGGTTCCTGGGCCAATCTGCTGTTGGGCTGCTCTAGCAACAAGTTCTTCCTTGTGCACACCCTGACATCTTAACTGCTGATACAGGAATGACTTTGTTAGCATCACTGCTGTAGGGTTGTGAGGCTTTTCACTTCCTTGCTATGGGTAAATACTGTCTAAAACAGCAGTGGCTGTGCATGGACAAAGTGTTACTGCTGCTGCCATTTGCAGTTCCCATCAGACTGTGGCTGTGCCTTGCCTTCCACAGTGGTGTGAGAGAGACAGGGGTGGTCTTTCTGATGGCAGAAAATGTAGAATACTGTCAGAGAATTAGGTGATACCAGCAATCATTTGGTTTGGCTCAGAGCTGTATTTAGTTTCCCTTCAATTAATAGAACATCCTTGTGTGTTATCAAGTCACCTGGGGTTCAGGTAGCCTCACAGACCTTTAATACTGTTGTTCTTCATTTTATTGAGCTACAATGGAAATAAAGAAATGATAAGTGAAAGTCTTTCCTCCCCAAAATCTGGAGCCCATCAGAGAAGTATGGGGAGCTGTGATATTAAGCCAGTCTGGCACAGCTCTGCTGTGGAATACCAGTGGAGGAGCTGATGCTAGGGAAGCACTGAATTCAACTTTAAATTCTGAAGGCAGCTGAAATCTGCCATATTTCTTGGCCCTGTGCTTGAGTTCAGCTCAAGAGTGCACTACAGATCATTCTGACTTCCTGCTTTGGTTCACACTTGTGGAGCAGTTTTGGAGCATCTAGACTGGACTTCTTTCTAATTAAACAACCTGAAGCAGTGGAGAGTACCTCAGCTATTTCTGGGTATCCAGTCTTTGTGAACACAGTAGAGCAAATCTGAAATAAACCCTGGCTTCCCTAAATATAATCTTGAATTCAGGCACATGCTACCAAGTATTCCACACTATGGATCAACACTTACTGTGCTGTAATACTAGTGTAAACAAGGTGACCATGCAATTCTTTTTGTTCCTTTTTTTTTTTTTTTCTTGTTGCTGTACTTTGTATCCCAATGGACAAAATAATTGATTTTGGGCAGGAAATGGCAGATATCTCTTAAGTAATATGATCAAATTCTATTTTTTTTCATGACATTTAGATATAAGATCTGAGCTCATGTTGCAACCCAACTATTTTCATGTTTTAAAGTTTTGCTCACAAGCCCAACACAAAAACATTTTCTTCATTGTGGCATCTTGCAATTTCTCCTGCTGCCTTCTTTGATATGAAGAGTGATCAAAAATGATCATGTCTTGCACTGACTGCAGGTTTTCTCTTGAAAATTTTCTGATTGAAATGACAAAAAGATACTTGTACTACCCCATGCTTATCCAGTTGAATTTGATTGAAAAATGTCTTTAGCTTGCATTTTTATATTAGTCTGTGGATTGTGAGAACAGCTAACTCAGGTGCAGCAGAGCAAAGCCTTTTTTCATCAGTCTACAAGAATGTGTGTTTCATTCTGGTTTAGAAGTTATGTTTATGATTTGATCTCTGCATGACAGAAAAGTATAGTAATAATTCATAATAAATTATCTAAAAGTATGTCAGAATTAAAGGAGGAAAGAATTAAATTAAAAGTTATTTGTGCTTTATTGTCACCTGTATTGAAAATAAAAGGTGTCAACAGTTTCTTCTGCTGCATTGTGGGTACAGAAAAAAAGTGGAATTGGAAAGACATGCCCAGGCCACAACACCAATATTCCCATCTTCCCTAAACATACACCTGCATTTGTTTATATACAAAGGTGCACAGTAACATTAGTAGATTACAGGGTACAGAAATTTCTCCCTGAACAGCTGATTCTCCAGCATTAGCAACTGGGTTGGAACAAAAGCAGCAACCATCTTAATGCATTTCATAGCTGAGAAGAAAATATTCCCTGGAGAGCATGGAAATTGGTTAATGGTAAACATAAATAATGTAAGAATTTCTGTGCTGTAATTTTAGAATTATGAAATGTTTTTTGGAACTTGAGAGTTCACAGGAACACTAAGCAAAAAGGGACATCATGTATCTCTCTAGAAAAATGTAAATGTCTTACAGTAGCAAAAAAGATACAGGACTTCTTGTTGTAAATAAATGGTTCTGTAATTTTTCTCTAGTTAAGAAAATTAATAGCTACATAATGTATGGCTTTATTCTGATCCTGCTTGTTTGACTCTTTTGAAAAGACTTAATGCACTTTCAGTTTTCCTTGCATAATTCCTGGGGGCAGCAGGCCCAGCTGGCAGAGAGGGCTGGTGGTGTCCTGGGCTGCAGCAGCAGAGCTGCCAGCAGGCTCAGGGACAGGATCCTGTGGGAATCACAAAATCCTTCTGAGTGTCCTGGGAAGATTTGTAATAAACAAGTATTTAGATAGAATAATAATTATTTTGTCACAGGGTGCAAAAGTAGATTTTGGGATTTTAGAATGTGAGATCAGGGGGAAAAGATGGAGGAAATGGGGTGTGACCCTGAGCTTCTTCTTCTTCCTCTTGTTCTCCATCTTCTGTGGTGGTGTGGCACATTTAGATTGGTTTGGAGTAAAAGAACACTGTACAACATAGTTAGTAGATATTGGATAATTGTTATAAATAAAGTACACATAATTTCTGTATAAAAGACAGTGCCCTCCCAAGGGCAGGCAGATGACAAGGAGACCAAGACCAAAGAGGCCAGGGAATGAATATGAGATAACAAAGAATAAACAAATTCCTGAAAACAAGAGCAGACGACTCGATCTCTTCTTCAGACACAGGGCTGGGGAAAACAGAAACCTCACAAACACAGAAACACCAGAAAGGCCTGGGCAAGAAAGAACAACAAAGAAAACAGCAAAGAAGAAAGAGAAAAAAATATATATTTTATTTTTTAAAAAACTAACAGGATCCTTCCCTCTGCTCAGCACTGGTGAGCCACACTTGCAGCACTGGCCCCAGTTCTGCACTGCCCAGGGCAAAAAATCTCCATGGAGCTCTTGGAGAGTCTATCCAAGAGCTGCTGGAGGGACTGGAGCATCTCTCCTATGAGGGTTGGGAGGGACTGCTGAGCCTGGGGAAGAGAGGTTTGGAGGGGAGCTCACCAATGTCTGTGAATGCCTGGAAGGGAGGAGAGGGAGTGATGTTGCAGGGGACATGTGGATGCTGCTGTGATGCACACTGCCCCTGCCAGACCATTTTCCATCTTCCCATTCATGTTCACTGTCTGGCTAGTATTTTTTTACTTAAGCTGGATATTTTGAGGGCAAGGAAATATTTTCATTCTGCTTTGGTAGCACAATAACTGAATAACTGAATAGAATGTAAACAGTAAATAACGGGAAAGAATATAAACAGTAATGGTAATTATTGCAGGATACATAAAATACTTTCACATTAATTTTCATATAGTTTTAAATATTTATGTGTTAAATTCTAAGGGCCTATTACATTTATTTAAAAATAATATGTACACAAATTATTTGCTAAATTTTTAATGTATTTTTATATGGGTCATTATTTTCCACCAGAGGTGCCACTCTGTTCAAAGGTCCCAGTCAATAAGAGCCTTTGTTGTCTCTTCATGTAGGACTGCCAGAGAAGCCAGAGTTGAGACAGGCTTATTGCAGGAAGGCTTTTCAGAGGATTAAACATACTCAGTAAGAAATTGGAAGCATTACTTCTTTTGCTTTCAGCATAATATTTTGGATTTTTTTTTATTATTACCGATCACCGTGATTTCTGAATGAGGATGTGTTGCATGTCCACATGCAGTAAACCCATTTTCACACTGGTTATTTAAGCTGTCACAGAGTGTATAAGAACAGGAAGTGAACATCAGTGTTTCATTAGCTCAGGTGCAAATCCACAGGCAGTTTAAACAATATTAAATATAAGACTGTGTTGCAAGCTGTTCTTCATATAAATATGAATAAAGTGTGAAAGTATCCCTTGTCCTCATACAAATATTTTCCCCAGCTTGATTCATTAGCATCTCCTTTTCCCAGCATCTGTGGGTGCAGTTTCTTTGGGCAGGTGAAATATTGCTTCTTGTGCAGGAACAGACTAGGCAGATTTTGAATGCTTTGCAAGATAAAAATGTTCTGACATACAGATGTTCTGGCAGAAATTGATTTTGAAGCTGGCTTTATCCATAGAAGCAAATATATCCATGCCTTCTTTCTTTGGTTCAGATATTTCTGACAGTCAGCCAAATTGTTCATACAAGTATTTATTTATTATTTAGGTTTTATTACGAAACCGACTGTGTTAAAAGCCATTTCAGCTTTTCTTGGTGCAGAACGTGACATTTGTGAGCTGATTATTTGAGCATGGTCCTTGCCATGGTCCTAGGCCAAACCTAGCTGTCAGGACATTGATTCTGAGGAAATAGCAGTCTTTGGCTTTGAGAACTGGTGGCAGCAGAGAGCAGGCTCAGAAGGAATCAAAACCACATAGGACATGCATGTGAATCAGTCTGTTGGAATCCCTCTGGAATTTTGGCTGGTTGGTTGGTACTTTTGGAACAAGCCCCTTGACTCTATAAATTGGCAAAACAAAACAATTCTATTCTGAGAAGTGATTAGGTGAGATGTTGCTGTGAAGAAGATCTAATCTTCATGGTTACATGAATTTAAATTTTGTTTTGCTAGTTTTATTCTAGTCAGGTTTGAGGGCTATATTATTATTGAAGAGAGCTGGATCAGCACCATATTAAATCACCTCAGCTTAAAGTCTAAATTACTTTTAAATCAACTTTACTGTTGGTGTGTGAGAATGAACCTAGTGACTATTTTCTTTAGTGGCAAAACTGGTTTAAGAGGTTTCTGCCACACCCTTCATCACGTCTCTAATTGTGCCAGTGCAAATCTTTGAGAGCTGCATAGTAAGCTTTTATTAGTCAAATGGACTAGGTTTTAAACAAATCTTTCCTTTCCTTTCCTTTCCTCCCTTTCCCTCCTCTCTCCTCTCCTTATTTAATCAATTTAGTTCACAGTTCCTCTTCTAATGCACACAAAATCAGTTCCATTAACTCAACTGAGGAAGTAGCAAAATGTAATTTCCAAATGGATTTCCTCTGCTTAAAAATACCTGTCACAGTAGAATTTTTTCCTCCTCATTTCTGCAATATAGAGTGGCATATTTCAGCCTGGCTGAAGTTCTCTGATTTGTTTAGCAAAATGGTGTTAGGGAACTTTTCCAAAGTGTTTAATAATGAAATACATCTTTCTTCATAAAACTAGGTCTCACTCAAACTCTTCTTTTCTTTGCAAGGAGGAGCATAGCAACAACTAAGGTGATCTCTCTTACCCACAGATCTACCATCACCTGACATTTCCTTTTCATCTTGGAAGATAATAGACCAGTTATAAAGAAGGATGTATTTCACTGTTAAACAAACTGAAAATGGGAAAGGCTTATAAAAATAAAAGTCTAGAAATTATGTAAATAATGTCATTTACTCCAGTGAGTCATGTTAGGCTTGGGATGAATTAAAGATTTTTGCATCATTTAAAAATACATAGTACATGATGCACTTAATTTATTGGGGCATTTTGAGATTATGAGGTGACTTAAAGGTCTGACTTCTCCTCAAGGACCCTGACAGACCAGCAAAGGGATGAGCACCCTTGCTGTGCTATGCTGCCTGGTGTGATTCTGCCCTCTGGGGTGTGTTGGGAGGACACTGGATGTGCTGAGCATCACCCTCTCTGTGCCCTGAGAATGTCAGGGTGCTGCACAGGGCTGCTGGGGCTGCAGGTCACCTGGGGCCAGAGGGAGCTGTGGCTTGACAAAACCCATTGTAGAAGGAGAAATACCTGTAAACTATGACCAGGCAATGGAAGAGAGAGGGGCAAGTGCTGCAGCCTGGTCCACACCTGCCAGGCTTCGTGGCCATAGCCTGGGAGGGGCTGGCTGGGGAAGCTTCCTGAGGGCTGCAGCACTTCTGTCTGCCTGTTACCTGCCTCACTTGATGTCAGATCCATCTCCACCCTTCCAATATCCACTCTTTGGGGCATCATCTGGAGGTCTGTGTGGAAGTCTAGGCTGGGTTATTACAATGCAGGCACTTCTGCACTCTGGCACTAAATGCTCAATTTGGGATCCTGAAAGACCTGTGAGGCTGCCACTGCCTCTTAACACAGAGAAGAACTCATTAATGAGCTACAGGAGAGACTGAACTACAAAGCAGCAATGATGCACAACTGCTTAGATTGGCCAAAGCAGAGTCTGAGAAGGATGAGAGGGAGAAACACCCACTGCCAACAGTGCCAAGCTAACAGAGGATGGAAGAGTGTGAAATGCTCCAAGGCAATGCTGGATTTGACACAGGCTGTTAGGAATTGGACATTGTTAGAAGCTACTAGAGAGTCTGTAAAACAGAATCTGATGTTGTGTATAAAAATAGAGGGAGAAAGTATATCTTAGCTGGAATATAATGGCCAATTCTATGTATTTATCTACAAAGTGATCTAACAGGAGCAATTAGTCTCAGCTAAGACAGAAGACAATATAACTGAAAGAGGAACTTGCACAAGAGGGATACAACCACTGAGAAGTGTAGAAAAGTCCTGACTGAGCCTTTTTAGAAAGGTGTAAGATCAGAAGACTAACCTGAAATACAGCAAGGGGAAAATTTTTTATTAAACATGTCATTGATGTGTATAACTCAGCACCAAAGAAAATGTAAAAAATGTAGGTATTTTAAATTATTTCTAAAAATAAACAGTTTTGTATGTATGTTGTTCAGAATTACATCAAAACTGATAAAGACATTTTCTATATTTATATAAGGGTATAATAGTAGAAAGCCTTCAAGTCATAAGAGAGTAAGTGACTTTTAAGGAAAAAATCCCCACGTGTGAACAGAACTAAAACACAACTGTCAACATCTTGCAGGGTTTTACTCTTTGTGTAATCAATCCAGTATGGTCTATCTCAAGACACTGAGCTGGATGGATCATTGATCTTACTTCTTTGGCAAATTCTGCAGGTCTTGGATGCATTCTTTTTCATTATTCATTTTTTGGAAGGAAAAAACTCTAAACTATGAATAGACAATAGAAGGTATTTTTTTTTTGAGTGATACCCTTTATATCTAGTGTCACTGTGAGTAGCAGTGCTTGGACAGGTTATCTGAAAGTCCGATTTTTCAAAGGTCAGCTTTTAAATGGGTGATTGTTATCTGATATTTTCATTGTACAGTATGAAAATATAGCATTCAATAAATCTTGTTTTCTTCATAGTCAGTAATGCAGTTATCAGACAGGCTGCATTGATAATTTAATTCTGGTCACCCATAGCAAGTGCCCTTGCCCTTGATAGAATAAATAAAAGTAAGTAGTAATAGTACTTCATGAGTAGTGCCCTTTTGGTGACCATCCTTTTCTTATAGCAAAAAGAATACCTTGGATTGCAACTGTAATGCTTCTGATCATGGAGGCTTTCTCTGAAAAAGGAGAATGGGCACACACACTCCCTGAAGAGGACACAGTGCAAAGAACAAATGTGCAGGAGCAGAGATGGGGGACAATATGGCACAAGCATCTGAAAGCACACAATAAATATCTTGTGCCTTGGATCCATAATTTCCTCTCTCTTAAAGAGTGGCTGTGTTGGTTTAGGGTGTTTTAATGGCTTTTGGACAGTGATAACTAAGATTATAGTCAATTTTCTTGACAATTAAGATTGTCAAGAAAACTTACATAAAAGCAGTTGCATGCTGGAAAAAAATAGGAGTCCTTCCATTTCTTCCCTGCTTGCCATAGCCTCATAAATTGTGACTCTTTCAGCTCAAGATTTTCCATGTAATCATTCCAAGCAGTGACTTTCTTTCCCAAACACTGATCACTCATACATTGCTTTTGGAAGATGTCATCTTACTGCTGCTGGTGGAGTGGAGCATGTATTCTCTCGTCAGTCTGAAGCTGTCAATGCTTTTTAGTGTGATAGTTCCTGTAATTGGTAGGACCTGGAGAGCAGAGTGTTCCACCAGACTCACTTCCTCTGAGCTTGGATGCATGCTGTGTAGCAGTCATTCCTGTCCTTCAGAAGGGATTATGAGAGAAGTATCAGAGAAGTAACAGAATCCCTCTTCCAATCCAGGAAATGAGTTTTTTGCTGCCTGGGTCAGCACAGAGGCTGGAATTAAACCACCATCAGGCTGCTCTGTGTGTAATGATCTGCAAATGTGGCTGATACTGTTGTTTGTATGCTACAAATGTTTGTTTTCAAATTTATGAAAGCTTGGATTCATTGTACAGTCAAACATATGTTAAATTTAGGAGCCTGGAGCTTGCAAGAGACTTTCTAGGTCTGCAAGCTCAATTATTTCTGCTTGTCATGTATAGCTTCGTGTTCTTGCACCAGCCACAAAGTTACCAAGCTTCATCAGGCTCTATTTTAACATAGGTGTTTGGGATTTTTTTTTTCCCCAGTTCTGGAAATGGATGGCTGCACTAAAACTCTTCTCTGAAGCTTAAAAACCTCTTTCTTATTTTAGACTAAATGTGTTCATGTTATATCAAAGCTTTTTTTTTTTTTTTTTTTTTTTNTTTTTTTTTTTAGTACTATTATTATTCTTTATCTAAAGCATTTACTTTTGGTGGTACTTGTATGCTGATGTATTAACAGGGGGATACTCTATCACTTTTCAACCTCCATTCAGTTGTACCAAGAAAATCAACCCTTTTATCTTCCTCTCATAAAAACATCTCTGTTCCCGTGCTGGTTTCAGTCAACTTTTTCTGCTCTTCTTCCAATATGCTTGCATTCTTTAAGCATGGGTATACAGAATGAGGTAGACTATTCCAAATGAGGTCTGATCTGCAGCTTACTTAAACAACATACCCAAAGTTCTGCTTTACTGAAGACACCTTGATGTAATGGAGCAGTGCTGCTGCCTTTTTTTGTGTTTGTGTCACATGCATCAGTTTAAATTATCCTATGATGTACCCACAACACTCTTCTTCTTTGCCAACCTTGCAGTTGATTGTCTCACAAAATAATTTCAGGAAAACAAAGTAATTGGGACTTGCATGGGTGTGAGATATATAAAGGTAGCAAGCCAAATAGGAGGAATGGTTGGTTCTTGAAGGAATGCTTTGTTCATTCCCCTAGGGGCTGTCAAAGGTGGTGTTCCTTGTAGATCTGTGTTGGGCTTGCACTGTTTGACTTATTCCTAAATGACCTGGCAGAGGGAAGCAACTAAATTTACTGAAGATACATTAATTAAGGCAGTAAGGATGATGGAAGAGCCCCATGGCAACTGGACAGTAAAGTGTCACTTGAAAATGAGTGTGGGTATAGAATCATGCTCAGTCATAGTTTCAAACATTAAGAGATGGGATATGCCCTGGTGGATGCAGGATCCAGGAGTTCTGACAGACAGGGCCAAGAAAGCATCAGCTTGGTTGTAGTCAGAAATGCCAGTCAAGCCTCCAGCATTATTAGGCACAGAGTTGAACCCTTCTCTGAAATATCATAAGTCTGATTGAACTGTTCTGTGCAGTTTTGATCCTCTTATCTCAAAGCAGATAAAGCAAACAGAAGGTGAACAGGAAAAAAAGCCATTAATTAATACGATTTACCAGAGCTCAAAAGACTGAGCTTGGGTAAATTATTCATAATATCATTAAAATTCAAGTACAACTGAAATTTCCTGTTGGGTTAGGTAACAGAGAAATTACACCTCCTGTGTTTCTTCTACAAGACTTTGTACATTGTAGTGATAAGACACTGCTATGAAAACAAAATACTACTTTTTTTGTTTGTTTTGTTAGGGTTTTTTTGTTGGCAAACAGAAGAAAGCATTCCTGGTTTATGATGGATTTACTGTTCCTTTCTGTGGGGATGACTTATATTTAGAATCAAATGCTGTCTGTCAGAGTGTGCTTTGGCAGCATAGCCACTTGCACTGGGCACATGTACAATTGCACAGGTTTGTGACATTGGGATTGATGGCTCTGATTTGGGATGGCTCTGATTGATTTGGGATTGGGATTGATGGCTCTGATCGGCCCCTACACCAGGGATCCATTCCTGTACTCTGAACACATCACTGTTTGTCCTCCTGGTGTGTAAATGGTGAGGCAGAAATCTAGCCAGAGTGGCTGGATCCTTGGAGTTTTGCTGTGAAAAAGTGTTTGTTCTGCTTTTATATACATTTGATGGATTATAATCTGTGGAAGCGTGGAATTAGATGGCTTGGAATGTTGATTATAGTACTTCTATATAATTTAATTGATTTTCACAAAAGGTGTTAGAGTGTCTTACTACTGTAGATGCAGGAACATTTTTCTAAAGTATGTCTTATTCCAGTTTAATGTGTAGGTAGAAAAGTTACATCACTTGGTAAAATTAAATTAAAAGTTCAGCAGGTAAACCCAGAATCAAATACAAATTTCCTGGCATAAGCTTCCACTCCTGACTATGCCTTTCTTCCTTCTCCAAAATAAGCATTTGTACAATGACGTTCACAATTTTGAAATACAAAAATATTTGTGTAGTCTGGTCTCCTGGGCCTGAGAGTCTGAGTCTCTGAACTCAGCTTCTTCGGGATGTCTTGGGTTCAGGAAGACCTTGTTCTCACAGGTTTGACATAAACATCCCAAGTGTTGTTGCAACAAGTGTGATGTTTGCATTCCTGTCTGTGGGATGGACCTTCTCTCTGTCTTTCAGTTCTGGGCCAATGGGACGAAGAGTTCTGGCACTCTTCTGCCCAGTGAGATGGCCTCTGCTTGTAACTATATAAGGAGGTCAATTGTTTTAATAAATTGGAGTCAGATGCAAATTTCATAAACGAGGTTCGTGTCATGTGTTCATCGCCCGCAGCGACATCTGGAATCTGTGAGCACAAGGTCTTCCCGAACCCAAAACATCCCGAAGAAGCTGAGTTCAGAGACTCAAACTCTCAGGCCCAGGAGACCAGACTACATATTTGGGTTTACTTGCTCGTGAGTTTTGTTTGCCTGCTTAAAACAGACCTTTGAACAGCATTTGTCAAGAACAGCAGAATTACTGATCGTGACGCTTCTCCTCACTCACTGTCACCAATATCAGACTGGCACCTGAGCTCCTAATTTACCTCACCCCGTGGCTGCTCTGCTTTGTTGCAGGTTATGGACACACAGTGCCTTTGTCTGATGGGGGAAAGGCCTTCTGCATCATCTACTCTGTCATCGGGATCCCGTTCACGCTGCTCTTCCTGACGGCCGTGGTGCAGCGCATCATCGTGTACGTCACGCGCCGGCCCGTGCTCTACTTCCACATCCGCTGGGGCTGCTCCAAGCAGCTCGTGGCGATCGTCCATGCCATGCTCCTCGGCTTCATCACTGTCTCCTGCTTCTTCTTAATCCCAGCAGCAATATTTTCTGTCCTGGAGGATGACTGGAATTTTTTGGAGTCTTTTTATTTTTGTTTCATTTCGCTGAGCACCATTGGCCTCGGAGACTACGTGCCAGGAGAAGGCTACAATCAAAAATTCCGAGAGCTGTATAAAATTGGAATTACATGTAAGCGTCAAACTAATCAGCTAAGTAAAAGGCATTTTATATTATAAAAAAAAAAAATCAGCATCAAACTGACAATCAGACTTCTTCTTTCAAGGAAGATTGTAGTCTGGTTTTCTAGGCCTGAGGTTTCTGAGTTTCTAGACTCAGTTTCTTCATGATGTTTTGGTTCAGGAAGATCTGGTTCTCACAGGATTGACATAAACATCACAAGTGTTATTGTAACAAGAGTGATGTTTTGAATTCCTGTCTGTGGGACAGACATTCTCTCTGTCTTTTGGTTTGGGCCAATGGGATGAAGAGTTCTGGCACTCTTCTAACCCATGAGAGTGACCAGTTCTAGAAAGTATATAAGGAGGGCAATTGTTTCAATAAAACAGAGTCAGATGAAGTTTTCATAAAGGAGGTTTGTGTCGTTTGTCACTCGCCCACAGTGACAGGAGACAATCTTCTTCTGTGAATCATGATCATTTGTCAGCTAGCAATTAATTTAGGTAGCTCTGTAAAGAGGAAACTGTTGAGTAAGGTCAGTTTTCTTAGTTAAGAAAGAAAAACCTAGAACTAAAATTCCATTATTCTAACCATAGCGATTTATATAGCTATGCTTAGAATAATGGAATTCTAGATCTAGCTTTTTTATATTTATATATCTCTTATTAATAGTAGGAAAAAAACCCTCATGTGACTGTTATGAAAATGGTGAAGAGCATCTTGGGCTAACATTACAGTGCATCACAGAGCCAAGGTGATCTGGGTGACCTAAAGTCATGGCATAAGGTTAGATGACAGGTGGGCAGAGACAAATCATGAAGCCATGGAAAATGAGGTGGAATAGCAAAATTTCTGACTCCAGTTGTAGCAGAAGGTAGCTGAAGCTGGCACTGGTAAATACCAGCTGTCAAAGTCAGGCAAATAGACTGAGATGTTAGAAAAGCAAGACCATGAATGCTAAATTTAAATTGTTTCATTATATTTCACACAGAAGGAATCATGGTGATCAGCGATTTTAAGAAAGTGAAGCTTTTTAAAAATAAAATTACCTTTATGTTGATATTCTGAGTAAATGTATGCTGAGAGCAATATTTTCCAGTGACAGCCTTTTGAAACATTGCAATTTCTCCTGCACCTTCAACCTGAGCAGTCTTTGGGTCATCAGAGGCATCAGTTAAAAGATCTGAACAGCCAAAGCAAACCTTTCCTGTCAGGTCCATTTCTTAGCATTTGACTGTGCTTCTGTGCATGATCCAGCAATCCTAATGTAGGCAAAGAGTCTGTTAACTTAAGTTTTGTGTTTTTCCTGAAGAGAGGTTTTTTCATGCCTTGACACAGAGCCTTGAGCTAGCCAAGAGAACACTTTGGTTTATTGACTGCTCAGCCCATGGCCGGGGCAGATTTCCTCCTCTCCCTGTCATGTTTATCCTATGAGTGGGAGCTTTTAATTATTAACCTGCTGCTCTGCAGTTAATTTGGGGATGCTGAGTGGTGAAGTGAATGGGAAGTCACATATGGCAAAGGCCCTGCTGTTCTGAAAACTCAGAATCTGAAGAAAGCGTTATGGCTCAGATTAAAGCTTTTTCAAGCTGTAGAACAATTAGGAAATAAATTGCAGGAAATACTAAAGGAAATACTAAAAGGAAAAAGTAGCTTTTAGACAAAGTTATGACCTTAGAATATCTAGTTTCAATAGGCTTTATGGTTATAACTTTAAAAATATTCTATCTCCTTTCATGTGAACAATTCAAGGAACCAAATAAAATGTTTTGTCCTGAACTTAAATTTTCTATTAAATATTTTGGACTTCTACATCAGAAAATGCTTAATGAGTACTACAGGTTTTTTAAGAATTTTTAGGAGAACACGAGTCCTTTTCTCAATCAAGTAGCAATCAGCTGGACTCAGTTTCAAAGTTAATTACAAATTCTCAGTGCAGATTTATAGATGCTTTTCCATGGACACAGCTTTGTCATTTGTTCCTTGTGTTAATGCATAGCTCCCATAGTTCAAAAACAGTGAATAAATTTTAGCTGTAGTGCTGATTTAGATGAGTATTCAGTATTAAAAAATTGATTCATGGTACTCCTGGAAGGAAAAGGAGAGTGTTTCTGCCAGCGAATAATCTGTAACTACAGGTGAAATATTTATGCCTTTAGGTAACAGAGCAATGACCATATGGAAATGATAATCATTAATCTTTAATCATGTTGATTTTTCAGCACACTTAATGTTCAGCCCTTGGACAAGTGAGTTCTGCTAATAGTTGCACACTTAGCTTGATTTACTTCATAGAAATGATAAAATAACTAAGTAGTCATGCTCCTCATTGATTTGTAATGAGGATCTAATGAAACACTGAGATTAATAAATATTCCTTTTAAAACCTTCCTTTAAACTAAACACATGCAGGTTTGGAGAGGATGAAAAAAAGAAGGCAGTGTGCTGCTGGTCATAGAGATCTCCATTTCTAAAAGTCACAGTCTATGAGAGCTGACTATTACCTCTAAAAGTCAGTCAGTACATGGCTAAAGTAATTTGTAATATATTTTAGATATAACACTTCCAGGTTTTGGGTAATCTGTGTACCTTGCAAAAACATTCCAAATATCCCCAAAAGATAGAGTAAGGGTGTCAGGTTTTTCAAATTCCAGGAGTAATTTTACAGTAATTTTTCATTTTGGTTTTATTAGGTTTGTACACATTTCTAATTGCTTTGTTTTTCCAGGAATTTCAGGGTGTTGTATGTCTAATAATTTTAGAGGAAAATAATTCCAAGGTTTTCATGAAATAGTAAGCAATTTGTCCTGCTGTCCTGGTACAAACAACCAATGACTATAATTACCTCCCATAGTTTTGCTTCTGCTTGTAATATGAAGGAATATTGTGGTAAAATTTTGTTTTCCATCTTTTGATCAAAATCTGTTGAAGGACACTTGATCATAAAAGTCATAAGTAAGTAGGGGAGTGTGCGTGTGGTAAATTTTAGTACTCTGGTTTTTTTAATCTCTTTACACTTTTTTTTTCTTGCACAATTGTAACAGAAATGAAGCCACTAGTATTTCTTTTCCTGTTTTTGTGGGGTCTTGCTGGTTGTAGAATTAAAAAGGAAAAAAATATGGATATCACAGTTCAATGTTCTGAAATTGTGCCATAAAGAAAATTAACATACAGGTCAGAGATGACAGGGTGAGAAAAGGCTCAAAACTTTGTCCAGCCCTACCTGGTTTGCTAATAAGTAATTCTTTAATTGTTTTTTTCTTTTTTTGCACTCAGGTTATCTGTTGATGGGCCTTATTGCAATGTTGGTGGTTCTCGAGACTTTCTGTGAACTCCATGAGCTCAAAAAGTTTAGGAAGTTGTTTTATGTGAAGAAGGACAAGGAAGAGGACCAAGTGCACATAATGGAGCATGACCAGCTCTCCTTCTCTTCCATCTCAGACCAAGCAGCCTCCATGAAGGACGATCAGAAGGCAAACGAGCCTTTTGTAAATTCCCAGTCCCCAACTTCCAATGACAGCTCTCTAAACAATTAATACACAGGGATCCAGACCAGTGTGTTGGTGCATTTATGCTACTTACCATAAGAAATAGAAAGCCTCATATTTTTTTCTCAAAATAGAAAAGCTGGAAGACTGTGCTACTTTAACAAGGATTCATCACTTCTGACATAGAAAAGACTTTTGGGAAAAATGTGGGAGCCACCCTGGGGAATGGGAATAAATGTGAGATGTGGCTGGGAACATAAGGCCATTTTGGTGGAGGGATAAGGATTTAGGTGAACCACACTCAGAGATGCCAGAGAGAAAGGCTTGCACAAGCAACTTGGCTGAACATCTTTAGGACACTAGGCCTTCACTGACATCCAGCTCATCGAGTTGCACGCCCCTTCTTGCAGCTGGCTGACAGCAGATTTTGGGATGTGCATTTTTGAGAGTCACAGTTTGAATCCAATAGCTAGCATCTTAATCTGGAAAACATTTTCAGAGCAATATCTCTAGATCTGGTGGAGGGGGGAATAGCTAGGTCATCCCTCCATTACCCAGTAACTTGCAGGTGCAAACAATAATTCTAGGAAGGGAAAAACAAGGCTGCAGTCCCTCCTTTGCCCATGCCATTTACATCTAAGTTTCCTACTTCCTTAAAAGGTCCTCTAATCACCAGAAAAATGTTGTCCTGAAGAGAGTGTGCCTTGAGTCTTCCATGCTGTTTGTGTTTTGTTTGAAACACTTTTCTGAGAGGTAGCAAAAGCAATTCAAAGCTGTGGATGAGGTGAGATGGTAGGGAAGGCAAACAGATGCATTTCAGTCTTCTGAAATGAGCAGGAGTGGGCATGTAGCTGCGTGGAATGGAAAGAAAACGAGTCAGCATATGCCACACATGGCTGGCACAGGCATGCTCTTGTGGCATTCTCCTAAGAGGTGGTTAAATCTGCTCAGCAGAAGGAGTCACTGCTGTTCCTCCCACTGCCCAGCCCAGAGGAGCTCTGCTGGGCTGGGGGGTGTGCAGAGGAACAGAAACAACAGCACCTTTGAACACAGCTCCTGTTTCTTCTTTTGCTTTTCTAACTGGTATTAGGAGGAGGGAATGTTTCAGGGCAAAACAATTTTTCAGTTTTTCACGTGGCAAGAAAAAAGGAAAAATGTCTCATTTGGTTCGGATGGGACCGAATTTTTTTCCCCTTGGGAAAAGTCACTAAAAAGTCAAGGTCTCGCTCAACTTCTGAAGCTGGAACCTCTTTGGCTGTAACAGGAGAGGTGTCTTAGTCCAGCTGCCAGTCACTGTGCTGAATGCAGGGACCTCAGAGTGAATTTCAGTGAGCATGAGACGAGATTTAAGTGGTTGTAGTTCTTTCTCTTCTGGCCTTAAGAATCTTACACTATGGGAATCTCGATAATGCTTCGCAACGAACAAAAGATCTGGAGCACAAATAGCCATACTAGGACAGCCTCCCACATAGGAACAGTGTAGAGGAGAGCCTTTTACCTGCAGTGCAAGCATGCCAGATTGCCTGTAATTTGGCTTTTAGTGTTTAGAGCTGAATAATAATTTACTGTAAAAGACAAAAATGCAGTGTGTCTAGATTTAGCGCACGTGGGAAAAATACTTGAAAGTGAATAACCCAAAATATACTGTGTTTGAGCTTAACTATAGCTAGCATCAAACAAATTTTTATATCTCTACTGGAAAAACTTACTTTATGGTTAAATCAGCTGAAAGTTGTCAATTGAAATTTATATTTATAGAAAATCAGAGCTAAAGGTTTTGGTTGTTTTGAGTTTTATAGATTAGGTGAGAGATATTGTGTTTGCATGTTCCCAGGAAAGTGGCTATTTTTATACTGCTTAGGTTAACACAGTTCTATTTATAATGAATGTTAACCAATATATATGTACATATATACAAATATATTTATATACTGTACATATATCATAAATCACCAGAGTCTAACAGACTTAGGAATGGCATTTTAGATAATTTTTCCCCTAGTCTCCTCTTTATACAGTCAATATTTGAAAACTATGGCATTAAAATGACAGTGACATAAAATTAAGAGTACTGTATTATAAGGAACATTTATACTATTTTTTTCAGTGGAACTTTATTGATTGTTTTCAGTACCTTAAAATGCAAAATTTCTTTTAATTTCCCTGTAATGTTACGCTCCAAAGGATATGCACAGATGTTAAATGATATACAAAGTTACTTTTGCAGCGTGTACACAAATGCAAAATGTAGACACGTGAAATGAAAGCACAGAATTCAAAGCAGAAGCGATAAACTAAGCAGTATACTGTGATTGTAGGTGAATATTTGTTATTTTAAACTTCAATAAAAAGTCTGGCTTTTGCCTGCCTGCACTCTGAAGTGGGAGCCTTTTCTTTAGCAGCGTGTGTGCCTTGAAGAAATCTTGTCTGCATTTGTGCATCCTTTAGTAGCCATCCTCAGCTCAAGGGGGCTCTGTTAATGCCAGTGTTGTACCTAACCTTGATATTCAGTGTGGCTTAGTATTGTGCTGGTTATTCCTTACAGAAAAAAGAAAAAAAAAAGAGCAATCCAAGGTATGTTTGGTTTTGTTTCAGATGCTGACTGATTATAGCAAATAAAAAAGTGACATAGCATTTATCATGTCCTTATGAACCAACTGCTCCAATATTTGAGAAATCTATGAGAAAAAACTGATGAAAATAATGGCCTTCATTTCATACAGCTTTTACATCTTGACGTGGAGCCAGAATATAAGATGAGTTAAAACTGGAATCTAGATCAGAAGGAGAAAGATGATCATGCAAGGACTTCAGTATAAAGTGCATCCCTTACCTAGAGGCAAACTGTGAGGCAAGGCATGTAAACCCAGATGGAGAGCATGGCTCATAAAGCAACAGTGCTGAAAACAAGTGGCAAGAGAGAGTTAGAAATGCAAGCAAGGTACTTGTACACATAAAAGAGTTGCTTGGGTTCTGTCCTCACTCTCCTCTCTTCAATTGTTCCAGGCATATATCCCTTTAATAGCATTTTTCCTGTGCTACGGCTGACATCTGCCATCTTCTCTTTGTCTGTCTGTCATTAAATATAAACTTGTTTTATTGTTATTTCAAGGGAAAGAACTGGCAGGGTATTCATTGTGTTGGAGGAAAGAAAATGGAAAAACCCACTTGAGTTGTGATTTTGGAGCTGAGTGACAGCCACGCTGTCCCTTAATGAATGTGTTCTCCTCCCGAAGATTCTTCCCAAGGTTCACCAGTGGCACTTTGTGTGGGTGCTGAAGACTTCTGGAGGTTGAAATGAGTTATTTTCTAAGTGGGTAACTCCAGAGACTGGGGCAGTTTGCAGGTTTAATGTCAGCCCTACCAAACCTCCCTAGCTGGGAGCTTCTGTCAGAGGAGTTGCATAAGCCCAGCAGTTCTGGATTGCATGAAATGTTTGTCTAGCCCTGTTGTTCTCTCTGGCAATGGCCAGGAGCAATATGTGAACTAGTGTAAGGCAGGGGCAAGGGAACATTCCCCAGGCTGTTCTCCTAGCTCCCAGCACTGTGCAGCTCTGGCTCCATGGCAGTATCTAGGAGGGAGGGAAAGTCAGTGTAGGTGTGGTGTGTGCAGGAGATTCTCCACTGCCTGCTCTCTGCTGTGGTCAGTGAGAGACTGTCCTGCACAGGATCAGTGGAGACTTCCCACAGAGCTGATTCAAGTGAGGTGCTTTGCAGTTAGCAGGTAATTTGGATGGCTCTTGAGAAAGGGAAGGAAGGGAGAAAGGGGAAAGCCTTTTTAATGTGCTGTTACTTGGACAGTGCTGTCCTCCAGGTAGGTGGGAGCTTGCACAGAGCAGGTTTGCTAATGCCACATCTTCAATCTCATGTTACAATTATTTGGTTTGTAAACAGTTGCCAGAAATGTAGTGAGGTGAACCATAAGTTGCTAAAAATAATATTGCCCTAACATTATTCCATTATTCTTCATTCCTCTAGATTTCTACTGAACTAAATAAAGTTACTATAACAGGAAGCAGTGTTATTGTAAGTGTGCACCAGTGCAAAAGAATGTGGATTCTCTTCTCTTCTCTGCACTACTATCAGTATTGCAGCATATATCAAAAAGCTCCTAGATAGCCAGAAAAAATTCTTGTTGCTTGTTTCAAACAGAAATCATACTTTTGAGATCCTGGAGACTGCCTCTGCAAAGCTGCATCTTGTTTAATGCAGGTTAGGTACTTGGTGTGTGTAATTTTAATGCCTACCATGTTAATCTCATCACTTCCTAAGTCACCATCCTACTTACTTTTTATCACAGGGTTCTTACCACAATTATCTTCCAAGCTCATGGTGTTGCTGAGTGTGAGGGCTGTGATGCAGTTATTTTGCTGGTGATGATGCAGGTTTGCCAGAGCCATTGCCTTAGCTGATGACAAGACCATCTCACTCGTGGCAGCTGGGGCCAAATGACTGATTTAGGTAATGAGGAGGGACAGTGTGGCTGGGAGCAGGTGCACAGGCTGACAGCCAGTGTCAGGAAAGAATCATCCTGGCAAACTGCTAAGTGACCACACAGTTTTCCTTGGGCTTTGTTGCTTGTCACTGGGAGTTAGAGGAAGAAAGAGCAAGGGGGTTACCAAAAGTCATCTGAAATGAAGTTTAATGGAAGTCAGTTTTTCACAATTTATCTACAGTCTGCAGCTCTCTGTGACATCAGTCACACCATATATTCTATGAATCAGGAGAATGGTTTGGCATTTCCCCAGTGTGGATGGCTCCTGTGGCCCCTGAGGCAAGTAATGCTCGTTATCCTAACAAGTTTTACTGTGTTAAGTTTACACAGAGTTCAGACCCGTGAGCAGGAGCATGGGTCAGCAGCACTGCTGAAACTTTACAAGGGTAAATGTGGCTCAAGGCACTGCCTGGCCTCGGGTCAGCCTTTCATTTTAGTGCCTAGGCTGTGTGGAAAGACAGGAGTGAACATTCTACCTTAAAAACTGAGAAACTCACTCTTCTGGGTGGCTCAAAGCTGCCCAAATCCATTTGGTGCTCATCCCAGGGGTTTCATGGTCTTGTGTGTATAATGCATATGTGCAAGTGTCTGAGGTAGCACATAGAACTGCAGCTTCTTTTCTCTATGCCTGATTTTTTTTTTTTTTTTTTTTTTTTTTTTTTTTTTTTTTTTTTTTGAGACTGGCTGATCCCCTTAACGTTCTGAATTTCTCTTCTCCATTTGGGAGCATGGCTCACAGTATTCCCTGACTGTCCTTAAGCTCTCTCTAGTACCTTGCCATGTCAACAGCTAGCCAGGTGAGATTCAGAGAGTAGAAAGGGACTTCATCATCTGCCCTGATGATGGGGACTAGGTGAGGGGACAGGACAGCCCCATCCCTGCCCACTAGCTTTAGCTGCAGCCACCACCTTTTTTCTGAAGCCATTTCCAAGCACAAAAGGACTGTGTGATTCACTCATCTGCACTGTGCCTGGCAGCCAGAGCTCGTGCTAATGGTAACATAATGACATCCAAACTAATAGCTCATCCAGAAGAATTAAATTGTTTTATTTTTCTTTTTGAGTGCATTGCTGTTTTGCTCATGAGCATTAGACTGATTGAATGCTGGCCTGCAATATTATATCTGGACATATTACCCTGCAACTGTAAAGCTTCCATCTCAGCCCCACTTGGGCAAAAATGAATTGGCATGTTTGCATAAACAGAAGACAGCAAACTGTAATGTCAGTTTAAATAGGAATTAACAATCCTAATTCTGCATTTCTGGGCTGGTTTCCTGATTATGGGTAAAGATCTTTGAAATTTGTTTAGCGATTACCAGCTGTGATTTGAGGCATGATTTCTGAACAGAAATACAAAAAATATCATTGCCCTGTAATGAAGCACAACATCACCTTTGGGATAAAGTCTCTCAAATGTTTAATAGGCTACTCTTGCAGATTAATGCTATTTGCATGGGATAATGAAGTCCTGTTTGAAATTTATTATGCAAAAATTAAAATCCACACTCGATTTAACTCAAACTCCTACTGCATGTTCAGTGAAGAGAAAAAAATCAATACCAAAGAATAAAATGACCCTCATTTTGTACCCCTTCTTCTGGGGAGCTTGGCCTGGTATTGCTGACTGTGCTGAGAGCTGAGCAGCCCCCCTGGCTTTCCTGACCAGGTGCAGTGTGCAGTCAGGCAGTCTGCCCTGGGAAGGTGGAGTGGTGCAGGGAGAGCAGCTTGCATGGGGCAAAAGAGGGGAGAGCACAGCTGCTCTGAGGCCAAAGGAAAGGAGCAAAGGGAAGGGGGGCTGTGGTGGGGCTTGGAGGGGCAGGGGCAGTCAGCCCAGCTCCTGGGGAGGGGCCAGTGCCCAAGGCAGTGTGAAGAGAGGGGGAGAATAATTTGACAGCAGGATTATCAAAGAGGTGGTGTCACTGGTATAAAACCAGTCAATCTCTTACAAGAAGGAGGTGTGGAGAGAAAAGATTAATTTCTGTCTTTTAAAGGCAGAAAGGACACTTTAGATGCTCTTCTGTGGCCTCTTACAGGAACCAAGACACATCTGCAGTATTAGAGCAGATAGGATTCCCAGGTCTGACAGAAACAGTCCCAGCTCTCATCCTCTGTCCCTGATGCTAATTACCTTCCCTGTTAAAAAATTCCTGTTTTCTTTGGCTAACTGCACGATTTCTAATTAATTGTTCTAAAAACAGCTTTGCTGTAGGACTTTGTTGCGTGTTTGTCTGCTAAGTGACAGACCACATTATATTAGCTCCCAACTTGCTCTGAGAAGATAAGCCTCCTTCAAATGTCCTCTTCAACAGGTGAAGCAGCCCACACTCCTCTGAGCACTGAGCATCTTGTCAAAAGTTCAGCTTATTCCCAGTCCAGTTTTTCAACACACACTTTCCAGCACAGCACTGGAACTAGAGTGCCACACTCCTGCCAGTACCCAGGGTGGAAGCTCTGCAGAGGGGCTGTGAGAGGAAAAGGGAGATGGCATTAGCCACCATGCCCCTGCCTCCATGCTTTCCCTCTTTTTGGGGACCCCCAGGTGTTCCCTCATCCCTCTCCTCACCCATGAACACACCTGGTACTCGTCCCTGGTACTGACCTGGGGAGATGCCTGGGGGCAGAGAGCCTGTGGAAGCATCTCTGCCCTAGAGATGCCTCCATCTCCTGACACAGAGGAGATGCCCATCTCCTGACACAGAGGCATCGATTCTGAACAGTCTGCTGCACCCTGCAAGAGCCAGGAGCTTGGTAAATGCCTGCTAGTCCATCTGCCCAGCCTGCTGTGCAGAAGCTGTTTGCCTCTTGTGTGGACCCTTGGGATGCAAGAGGTTGTCAGAGTTCAGAAGAAACATGGGCAGGCCTGCCAGAAGGATCAATTGCACATTTACTGCAGGCAATCTCATTTTGGGCAAGAGGGCTATCTCATCAACCCTCCTGGCTGTGCCTCAGGCATCAACAAGGTGTTGAGAACAAATATGAATGTATAAATGCACCCTTGGTCGGGGGTGAAGCCCCTTGCAGGGAGGGCATTGCACAGAGAAGGAAGATTTATTTTTATTAACTTCAGGGTACAGGTAAAAAAAAACAAAACCCAAAAATCTTACATGCACAGGAGCTGCTCCAGGGCTGTAGCATCCCCCTGTGAGGGACAGTGCCCCTGTGATGCTCTTGGGGCCTCTCATACTGCAACCCCCTTGGGGAGGGGGAGTTGTTATTAAAATGCAACTGAGGCTGCAATTTCCTATTCGAGATGAGGCAAGAGACTTTACTCCAAGGTACTGAGGGGAGTAAGGCAATGTCCTGAGTCAGGCAGCAAGGTCCCACCTCTGAACAATCTAAAACCCTGTGAATATCTGCCAAGCTACCAATAATTTTGATGGTGCAAGTATTGCTACCTCATCTTCTCATGAAGGAGGCTAATAAGAGTTGCAGTTTCTGATTTGCAAGTCATGCATTGAAACATAAACCAAACTCGACACAAAAATAATTTTGGAGAAGTTTTAGACCTGAATGCCCTTAGATGTGGTGACTAAACAGAATAATGTAATAAATGGTACATGGATAGGAGACTGACACTGAAAGCTTGAATGAAAATAGATCCCCTGGGCAAATGGTTTCCCAGGACTTTCTTTCCCAGCTGCAAAATGTGAGCCTGGCTGAAACTGCCAGAGATGGCAGCTGGAGCAGAGGAGCAGGGGTGAGTGGAAAAGCACACATCCCTGGTTCAGCAAGACCCCCAGTAAGATAATTTCATTGAATTCCAAGAGACAAGAGGATGTGTGTGCACCAAACTGACCTAGAGGACAGCAAAGGGAACAATTTGCTTCTGCTGTTTTTCTACTTTTCTGTCACTATCAGTCTTTGAAGCCGTCCTGTAATCCAGAATTGGCTGCAATACAGGCTTGGTTTTAAATGTTTTCAGGGATGTTACCTCAGCAGACAATGGTGAGACAATGGTGAGACAAGGGTGACAATCCCTGAGGCATTCCCTGAGCTCGTGTGGTCAAGCTGGCATTTTAATTGCATCTCATCATTTAGCCTCACATCTCCTTAGATGTGAGATATAAAATCAGTAGAAAACCTACCACTCCAGGAATTACCACTACAACTTCTTCTCTCACAAAGAACCCTGTTTATCTTGTTTAATGATTTTACAAACCCTTCTGCTTGCTAGACATGGTTCTATCACACTTGAAAAGTGCAACCAGATTCTGTCCCCTTTGTATTTGTGCTACTATTTTACCAGAGATTAAAGCATTGACACAAACTGTTTACCCAAGAATCAGAAGCATGTATAAGACCTGGAGCTTCTCCCTCAATCTCAAGAGCCCAAATTCATCTCTGTAATGACAAGGTGGTTTCTAAAGGACTATGAGGAAGAACATGCAGAGAGATCAGAGGTGATTTTTAGTTCCTATTTTGCATAGATTCAATTCCTATTCTTGCCCTGATGCAGCAGCCACAGTGCACATTCTCATGGGAGTTCAGCAAATTTAATATAAATTTGGACTACTTTGCATCCAAACTTCAAGACCATGCACAAATCAGAACATTAACTAATATTCTTCTGTGTGGTATTGTTTAGCCTCAAACCCAGCTAAGTGGACAACAGGAATTTTTTTGTGACAATTCAATTTGAGGGACAAATTTAAAACAAATAGAGACTTGGGCTTCATACCAGCTGCAGGTATGTATTTAAGCTATGACAGAAAATGTTTTTAACAGGTTTAAGTCTTACTCAGTTATCAGTCCTCTGAGAGATGCTGCTGTCAAATGGTTTAGGCTGAGCACATCCAGCATGTTTAATGGCTGCCAAGACTGGTTCTGAAGGAGATTTTTGCTAAATAGTGCTCCTGCTGAGGAAAAAAGACTTAATGCCCATTTATGTTACAGATTAGCAGCTGGGAAACATTCCTGGGTTAAAAATGTGCACAGTAAAGAGCAGCTCTGTTGATTATGTGTAAATGGGTTGTACCTTTTAAGGTATACATATGCAACATTTTCTATTTATTGTCACTTAATAGGATTTGGTTCTCCTGTTCTAATAAAACAAGAAAACCTGGATGAGTGTTCAGGTTGGGAAGGGTACAGTCTGAAAGCTGTACTTTACAAATAGTCATGGTTTCTGTAGGCAAATTTTCCCCAAAATGAGAGGATCTCTCCCAGCCTAGATCTACTGATGTGTGTAAATCTTTGCAGGACTGGACTTGGTTCAGATCAGAGGAAAAGTCCCTCAGTTGCAAGGACATCTCAGTTGAAAATAGCAGTGCCTTTTTTCATCATATTCTTTTTCAGTCTCATGCTCTGTCAGCTGCTAGACACGAGAGTCTCCCCCATTTTATCTAATTTATCTAAAATTTCATGGGAAGAAGCAAGCAAAATTGCTTGCTGGACTGCTCTGAGGCCAGGGGGATTAAAAACTGGTATGCTGCCAAAAAGTAGTCCCTGTGCCTCTGGGGCATCCACACACCTGGACCAACACCCTGGTGCTGGCTGAAAACGTTGTAGTGCCCCAAAGAAGAGTAAAATTCAAACAAACCCAAAGTGAGCAGCATCAAGCATGGAGGAGAAAATCTGTCCTGGCACCAGGGGGTAACCAGGAACCTGGCCCAGCATGAGATGGAGCAGCTAAAGCTTGTGTCACAAACATGTGACTAATCCCCTTTGACTGGAATTCTGAATAACCCTGAAGCAATTGAAACCCCCTATATTATTACACCATCATTTCCAAATCTAAGAACCACCCCTGTGTTCACATTTCTCCTGGAAGTTAATCTGGCATTATCTTGTAACAGTCAATTACCTTCTCCCTGTTCAAAGGCTGCTCTGGCACTTTATTTCTGAAAGGTAAATATCTTCTTCTTTGCAAGCCAAATTCTTTCAGGGTCCGTGTACACCTGCTTAATCTTGTAGCAGCTTTTATCTAAATGGAAATAATTCCTCTCTCTTCCTGTATTTGTTGCTCAGATGTAATCCAACCTTCTCTCAGTTTTCTGTTAACACAGCTACACAAGACAGGCTGTTTGATCAACCCTTCAGAAACACAGGAGCTCGAGTCAAGCTTCTGAGTAGCCCTTTTCCCATTTGTCTGTTTAAAATCATCACTTTGAAAGGCAGCTGATGAAAGTGCACACTGACAGCTCAGTGAGGCTGCTGTGGTGCCTCAGCCAGTGCTAGAACCTTCCCTGACACCGTGGAAAACTTCTCACTTGACACTTTCTGGACCTGCTGTCACCTCTTTCCTGGCTGTGGCACTTAGTCTAAGCAGCAGGGTATGGTTGTGCAGTGTAACCAGATCCTCCTCCTCAGCATCCCTTGGAAATGTCTCAGCACAGGGCAACACAACCTCTTTGCCCCCAGGTGAATCATGCCAGACTTTTTTCCCATCACATTCCATACTTTCACTGGCTCCAAGACTACCTAATTCTTCCTATGACAGAATCCAGTCATCCATTATAAATGCAGGCCTTGTCTTGCACCATAGGCATGAAGGGAGATGGGGAAATTTGTAATTTGAGATACCACTGTGTGCTGGTCCTGTTTGCCCAAGTCCTGAGGTTATTTGTAATTCTTGAAGGACACCCCAACGAATGACTGTATTAAACTCTTCTGCAGGCATGAGGCAAACCAATCTGTGCTATTTTCCTAGCACTCCCCAGCTGTATGTATTTGTGTGTGACAGCCAGATATTTCTATTTTATGTTTCTTTTCAGTGAGCATGATGGGGTTTGCTATCTGCCAGCTTTACCCCTGCTCACTGGTGAAATGTAACAAAGGAGATGAAAAATACTTGTCAGGTGTGCTTGAAAGAAAAAAAAGGAAGTGTCTTGTGTCTTGATGGATACCAAAGCACTGGCAGTACCTGTGAAATACAAGACCTAAAATGGTTTTATCTGCTGGGTGTTTCTGCTTGCCATCCTTCCCTTTGTCCCAGGGAGAGGTGGCCACAGAGAGCCTCTGCTCAAGTGAGCAGTGCCTTTTCTTGGCACAATTTCCAGCAGGTCCCCGAGTGCTCAGCAGTTCAGTGAGGTTCCCTGCATGTGAGGAGTGGGGAGCAGGCTGTCTCACCTTCTCTTGCCTGTCAGGAGCAGTGCTGGCAGGGCTGCCTGGTGCCTCCCCACTGCTTGGCAAGGCGGGAGCACAGATGGTGCGGAAATCAAAACCTCCTTCCACTCACTCACCTCCCTGCCACGGCCATTAATGAAGGGGCTTGTGCCTCTTTTCTCAGAAAGGTCAAACACATGCTGGCTAACAGCTCTCACCATTCATTTCCCCCCAGTAATGCAGAGTTGCCATTTGTGGGCTCTCCTAATGGGCAGAATTTGCTTCCCACAGAAGAGGGCTGCAGCCCCGTGTTCAGGCTGCATTAATAATTTCCTCCTCGGGGTGAGGTTGGTTTGTTTGTTTGTTTGTTTAATCATCTCCTGCTCTGTTGTGCTGAGCTCTTTCTCAGTGCCTCACACTCCCCCTCTCTGTTCCAGTGCCTGCTGTTATTCTTGGCAGCCGAATCAATGCTAACTTGTGCATAATCAGCCTGTGTTTTACCGACCAACATTTGTTCCCCTGTCAGCTTTCATTTCAGCTTCTGCTCTGGTGCCAGTTACTGGTGTGCAGCTCTGATTGCTCCGTGGGGTGCTCTACACCACTCTTTGGGCCTCTTCTCATCAAGGTCTTGTCTGTACCAGGGAAGTTGTTGCCCAGTGGATTCCCCTCACTTCTCCCTTGTCTGTATCCTTGGTCCTCTTCTACTCTGATCCTGCATGCCCTGCCCTCTTGTATTTGCAGGTTCATGTGACTGTAATTCTGCACAGAGTATTTCCTGATTTTAAGTCTAATATGATAAAATATTAAATAAATGGCTCTTGAGAGGCACACATTGATTATAAGATCACTCTTTGGGTGTTGTGGTATAGAGCTACTTTATTACATTCTGCCTGTGATAATGAAAATGCTAAAAACCTATTTTACTTGATCCCCACTTATCCAAATTTGTATTTTATTGATCACTGGGTGAATGTGTTGTGCTGAACCAATAGAAATGTAGCCACCTAGGCATTTATCTATATACTGCCCATGCTGTGTGGGACTAGATTGGGTAAATCAAATTTGGTTTTTGTGAATAAGAGGCTGCAATTAAAATAAAGGAAATTGGTGTACATGGGAAAGGGCCACAGTGTTTGGGCTGGTGGGGAAGGGCACAGTGACCAAGACATCAGACCTGTGGTTGATGAAGCAGGAAAAATGGAATAATGCACACAGAACAGCTGGGCTCGTGTGTCACCTATTCTGGACTGCAGGAGTCTTTCTTCTCCAGCATCACATAGCTGATAAGTTCCAGGCAAACTGGAAGGGGGACACAGTGTCTCATCATCCAGAATGTGAGAAAAGCCTGCTGGAAAGAGCTGAGCAGCCAGGAAGGGCACTCGCACCACAGAGCCAGAAAGCAAAAGGAAGATAAATAAATTTTTTTTAAAGCTTCCTCAGTTTAAGAAGCAATGAGGTAAAACACCAATAACCAAACAAAAAGAAGCACAATTCTTTGCTTTTTTGAATAAGGAAGAGATAGAAGAGTGACCAGGGGATAAAATATTCTGATAAAGATAAGATGTGGCAGTTCATTTTAAAATAATTAAAGATGACAGCCTGGATCCCAAGATAAGGAAAATGATGATACAAAAAGGAATCAGCAGCTCAGTATGAGTCTGGCAGCTCTTTTGTGTGGCCTGATGTGTTTTCAAAACTAGACAATACTGTCTGTTGGGCAAATACCAACAGAGAGTAAACAATGCTGTATCTTTTTCAACAGATAAAGTAGATATTACTTTAAAGGGGGAGCTAATATTCCTCAATAGACCAAATCCTGCCCCCAAATCATACTCAATGCTATCTTTAAGATGTTGTCATTTTCTTTTAGCTAAACGTATTTGCTGCCTTTACTGGATTAATGTGAGTGTACAGGCACAGAGTGATCTGCAGAGCTCCTTAAAGGAAAAAACTGTGTCCTCTGGGGTTCAGGCAGCTCCACCTCTAACTGGCCTTAATGAAGCCAGGAAGGTGATGTAGGTGATGGCAATCAGTGAGTGGCTGGGTGGAGAGAGGTTGGTTTGAAAGGCAAGAGCTCTTTTGATCTCTCTGAGGAGAGATTAAAAGGAATGTCATGAAAATGTAAAAAAAAAAACAAACCCTCGTGGTAAAAGAAGTCCTGGCAGCTTCAGCTGTGGAGGGCTTGCAGCAGAGAGTGATGGTGGCTCTGGTCAGTGCTGGTGGGTGCAGGAGGTGTGAGCAGCCTTGCAGGCAGGCAGTCCAGGTCAGGGCATCCAGGGGGGTTCAACAGCTCCTGGAAAAGGGTCAGACCCCGTCGTGCATCTCTGCTCACTGCACCTTCCCCAGGTCAGGGCCAGGGCTTGGAGCAGCCTGGCCTGAGCAAGGGGTGCCAGGGCTGTGAGGGATTGCAGCTGCTGCCTGGGGTGGGGGCAGCTCTGGGGGACTGAGGGTGATGCAGGGGAGGCAGCACCTGGGACTGCAAAGAAATAAGAGGGCTGTGCTGGAAGCAAGTATGAGGTAGAAGATCAGTTTTCCTTTTAGATTCTTACAAGTGCTATTTGGAGACCTAGAGAAAAAGGCTAAACTGCCCTGGAAATAAAGGATGAGCTTCCTGTCTGAGGGAAATAGCAAGGCATGGATAAAGCCCTTGTTATGAGAATGGTCAAATACATTCCTTTGATCTAGCTGGGTTTAAACCTCATTCATATGTTTATCAGCTTCCTCTTATCTGAGCCATATCCCTTCTTGCAGCTGCATTTCCCTTATCACACAGCAGTGGAAAAGACACAAAATGTCTAAAAAGCATGTCACTCTCAAATGCTTCATAAAATCCCAGCTGTCACCCTTATCAGTGTCATAAATGATCATTCACCAAAGTCTGTAACTGCCTTAAGTCCTCCTTGCTTTCCCCTTGACTGCCCACTCCTTTCTCCCCTCAGTCTTCCCTTCACCCCTGCTGCCCTCCACCTCCTCTGACCACCTCCTGCTGAGCCATCCCCTCCTCCTTCCCTCTCTCCCTGCCCAGATCACCAAGTGAACATTAGCTTTAAAGCCTATTGGGATGCAAAAGTGTCTTCATGGTGAGTACCTGGCACCTTTACAAACCCAGGTGCTCCAGACACTTCCCAGGAGAAGAAATCTCCCCATCGTGATGCCAAGTGAATTCCAAAGAGCTGACCACCATGGGGTGTCACTCATCAGGGTTGGATGCTCTTGAAGTTCCAAAAAATGAAACAACCTTCACAAAATGTCAGAGATTGGAAGTCTGCTATGTCTCTACTATGCTTACTGGGGAGAGATTTTTGCATGGGACATCCCCCTGTGGGGCATGTTGGTGCCCTAAAGCACATCTGTGATGATGTGACCTCTCCCCAAACTCCTCCTAAGGCTGGCTGTGTTTAGGTTGAGTGAAATTTCACATAGAAAACATCTTTCCCACATGCAACAGCTCAAGCTCAAGGAAATCCTGCTTGGTGGTAACCTGTAAAAGCAGGGTGTGAGACACCACGACACAAGCAGGCTTGTGCTGAGCCTGTGAGCAGATGATCACCCAGGGCTGAGGCACAAGGCAGCTGGACAGCCAGGCTGAGTCTGAGCTGCTGTGGAAACCTCACCCATATCTGCCCCAGGGCATGTGGACACGTTCTGAGGCTCAGTTTGAGCCCACAGCCTGGCAGGAGGCAGCACCTGCACCTGAGCACCCCAGTGAGCTGAGGACAGCACCCACTTCTTCCTCCCTGCATAAACTGCCTGTCTCCTGTGCTTGTCACAACATCTGACTGAGGGTGTCCTCTCAAGGCAGAGCACCAAGCCCAGGCTCTGGTGCTGCCCCTGGAGCACCAACACAGGGCACAATGAAAAAGTCCACATGGAAAGGGGGTTTGAGCCTTTTTGAAGGAGCCCTGCATGGAAGTGGGGTTTGGGCACCTGCAGTTGCAGTTACAGGCCTCCACCTGCCTGTGGTCCTTCTCTTTGGTTTCCTCAAGAGAACTTCATGCTCTGCCTGCCTCTCACATGGCCCCAGCTGAGGGGGCTGTGGCTTGCAGGAAGCAAGTGATGTTGGTAGGGCTCTTGTCTGCCCACAAGGCTAGAAGATGGCACCTCTCACCAAGCAACATGGCAGAGGAGTCAGGGGTTTAGTTTTGCTTTGTTTGGGCTTTTTATTATTGTGCTGAACTTCAGTGATGGAATTGCCTGAGACTTGCAGAATTACAGCTTTTGTGTGTTTGATTTGTCAACCCCCCTTTCATATGGCTAGATTGGGAAAAATCACACTGCATGGCTGCAGCCTGCCAGAGCTCTTGTTGCTTCTGAGTTCATCCTCAGCTGGCTGTCAGCTACAAACACATCTATTTTATTGGGGTTTTGTTCCCACTAAAGGACTTTTTTCTCTCCCTAACTTTCTTCATGGAATAATTAGCAAAGTGATTCACAGGCTCCAAAAGAGACTGAACCTCCAGGATCTCGCTGTGTTGCTAAAGTTTCATTTCTGCTCTGCTAACCAGGGAAAATACCTGACAGGGAATAAAGTGAGAAGAGCACAAGGGCACCCATACCAGACAGACTGACATGAGCTCTGTGTACTTCTTTACTGAGGCAGCTCCAGAAACTGCCCAGCTTTGCCAGGTCCTTCAGCCTTCCCTGAGCAGTGAATTAATGAAGGAAAAGAAGTGGGAGAGGGTACAGGCAGAACACCAAGGTGTGGCTGGGAGCATCATTCTCATGGCTGTGCTCAGCCAAGGGCTGCTACAAAGGACAGCAGGAGAGTGTAAACAGGCTTAGACCAGTGTTCTGCATCAACAGAGCTGCTTCTAAACACTTTTACTTGAGCTAAATCGTCATTAAAACAAAAATAACAAAGTTGGGTTCGTGTTAGGAAGATTGCTTAGGACCCTTGATGTTAAGGTGCTGTTTGGTCCATCCTCCAACCCTGTCCAGCCTGACATTTGATTTCACCCTCTTGCCCCCTCTGACAAGGGAAGGAAGTCAGATGCACACAGCATGGTTACAACAGCAGGTTTATTTTCCTGTTGCAGTCTGTGTTGAGATGTTGCTGCATGGATGTTTGACAAGTAATCCACAGAGCCTGAATCACACGTGTTGTTTCACCTAGCAAACACTCCTAACACCTTCCCTTTCCCAAATAACCAACCTGCCTCTATTTAATTTCCACCCATGGACCTCAGTTTTGTTGATTTTTCCTCAGTGACAGCCAATAAATCAGCACCTCCCTGTCTCTTGGGGTTTCACCTCAAGGCAGTTTCCAATGCTCCCGTTTCATTTCCTGAAATGCCTGGGAGTTTTTTCCTGATTCCTGTTGGATTACTGCAGTCCCAGGTGTGGGACTGCTTTTCCTCCTCTCTCCTGTGCAATGTTTGCTGCTTTTCCACACTGTTCTCCTGTTAGCCCAGCCTAAGGGCTGGTCACCTGTGCACAAAACTTAACAGCTGATACTTCTTTCTAAAGACTGTGCAGTATAAACCCTTTTTGGCTGTATTTAAGTTTGTTGTTTTCAAAAAATAGTGGTTTCAATTCTCTATTCTACCAAAATGCTAAGGCTGAGTGAAAGGAAAAAAGGCAAAAACTGAATCCTGCAAACTCTGTGTGTAGAACACCAGTGCCTCCCAAGCTGTTCAGCTGGCATTAACAGCACACCCAGATTCAAAGTTTCACACATTTCTAACTTTTTTTTTTTGCTAGAATATGCTGCCTTCAAACCAAGACCAGACTTCCACATAAATATGTGGTGTTCACTAGAAGTAATGCTTCTTTCAGATGCTGTCAGCTCTAAGCTTCCATCAGCTCAGCAGCTGGGCAATTTGCTTTTTTGTACTCTCTGTGGCCTCACTTGCTCTCTGTGCCCTGTGTCTGCTGTGGGACCAATTGCACATCACTTTTAGAGAGATCACCAGGGCTCTTGGCCAGAATGATCCACTGCCTAGATTGTTGGTCCTGAAGACAGCAAAGGAAAAACCACTCTCTTTGGACTTTCTGCCCATGTCTGCAGCAACCAGGAATGCTGATTTACTTTCTAATGTGTTTGGGCACAAGTGCTGCACGAAGAGTTGTCAGAGCTGGGTGAGGTCCTGTGGGAGCAGGTGGTGGAGCAGGTTTTGGAAGAGGAGCTTACAAGCTGAGGGAAGCAGGAGAAGAGAAGAAAGGCACAGGATGTGGCACCAAGGGGAGAAAGTAGAAATAGGGACTGTGCCAGAAGGGGGCACAGGGAAGTAAGACGTAGAGAGAAGGGGCAATGATTTGAACTTTCTGTACATGGACAGAAAGGCTTTAAATCTCTACAATTTACTGATGCCAGTGACAGCTTCTGGAAGAAAAGTGCATGAACCTTGTTGTTTTTCTTCATAGAAAGAAGCAGTTTTGAGGGTCAAACCTTGCAAACCCGTGTTCTAAGCCTCTATGAGAGGGAGCTGTCTGGCAATTAAATGCTGACATCAGGCAAGAAACTGCCTTCAGGCACTGAGCTCACACCTGAATCCCTGCTTTGGCACTGTGACAGCTCTTGGGAACAGACAAAGAGTGGCCTCATTTTAGAATAACCACGAGAAAGTGTGGTGCATTTGCTTCTGCAAGCCACAAACAGAGCCATAAATGAAAGGTTTTGCCTGAGCACATGGGGCAGGAGTAGTGAACATCCACCACCACCACTTGGGTCCCTCCCTGTGTGACACTGCCTGCTTGAGTCTCCTCCCACAGCATGAGCTGCACTCAGCTGTCTGTGCAGAACCCAAAACACCTCATTTTGCTGTGTGGACAAATCCTGTAATTTATTCCCCCTATTTTCTGAGGTCAGGCTTACAAAGACACTCAGCACTCAAACACACCACTGCTAGCTCAGACCTGGGCTGCAGGGCTGGAGGGGGTGCCCAGGTGGGGTGGCCCTGGGGGATGAGAGGGCTGCTGCTCCCCTGCACCAGGCAGACTGCAATCCCTTGTGGCTCTCACTGCTAGCTGGCCTACAGGACCTGAATTAGTCCAAGTGTCACCATGTGCACAGCACAATTAGAGGACTCTATCATTATCATGTGCTATGTGTTTGTGTGAGTGCCCTGTAAGGAGAAACCTCACCCATCTGAAGCTGACCCACCATGAATGGATGGTCTGACATTTCAATTTCTCTTTATCCTTTTTCAATATCTCTTTATCACAGAAAGGGAGAGAAGGCAAAAGTCCCCCAACACCAGATCTCTGTGGCAGTAAATGGACACCTGTGTTTCAGGTGCTCAGACATTACAGTGTGAGTGTGCAGAAAAACACAAAAGAAGCAACAGTTTTCCATTCATGAAAAACAATCCAGAAAGAGTGTGGTCAGACAAGACAATAAGGTGAGATAAAACACTGAATAGCTCCAGTAAACAAGCTCCCACTTGGTTCAGTGTACAAATGGGTCCCACAGGAAAAAGCAAAACAAA
This sequence comes from Sitta europaea, assembly GCA_013400255.1. NCBI lineage: Eukaryota > Metazoa > Chordata > Aves > Passeriformes > Sittidae > Sitta > Sitta europaea. The sequence continues at coordinate 61,300 of VXBS01009634.1, forward strand.
AAGCAAGTTGAAATCTGTAATTCAATACACTGTTTGAAAAAATGACCTCAGCTGTAATGCTTCCTAGCATCCAGATAGCTCAACCAATATTACAAGACCATTAATGTCATGGGCTGTGTTTTATTTTACTCATAATCCAAGAAAAGGGAAGGAGAAGGAGAAAAGAGATTTGTCACAGGTGTGTTCAGTAGAAATTCTCTACAAAGGTAAATGGCTGATATGCCAGCAGATGGTCAGGCTTGAATTTATAACTGTCCCCCTAGAACTGTGTGGCTGGATGATGCCTGCACTGCCAGTGCCATGCAGAGTGCTGCACGTTTGGCATGACAGGGGAAACAAAGATTGTGTGCAAAAGTGATGCAGCTGAAGCAACAGCAAAACAGCATTTTGGAAACTGCTTTCAGTGAGGGAAATGGTAGGATTTGAGTGGCAGGACTGGATCAAAAGAAGGGCTAAGGGGAGAGGCACAGAGAAGTTCCATGTGGGTCTGCTTTGTTCATCCCTTGCCCTCTCTGTGCAGCATCACACAAGGCAGGCTCTCACACAAGATTACTCTGCTGCTACAGCCAGGGTGGGATTGCTAATGGAATGTGCTTCTTCCTCCTGGTTTGGTGACTGAGCAGAAAAGGAAAAGAAAGAAGTATTTTAATCTGAAAGGAAAAGTTCAGCTTTGTGGGTTCTTGACAAGATAGTTTGGTATGAAAAGTAATCCTGTTGTGAGGGGAAACTTTTAATCACCCCTTTCTTTATTAAGTGTTAACAACAGATTAGTACAGTTATAAATTTGACCTTTTAAAATTAAATAAAGGAATTTAAAAACATATTAAAAAAACTATTTCTGATAAAAAATGTTCTTAATCCCATTTTTTTTTTCAATGTGTTCAAAACTAGGCACTTAATTTTACTACACCTCATTGATGAAGTCCTCCTGAGGCATCTCTGAACACTGGAAGGGCTTTGTGAAGTATCAAACAGCAGTGGCCACCTTCATTCCTAATGCACTGCCCCACCTGGCTCCAAAGATGAGTATGAGAGCCTCTCCTCAGGATACAAACGTCTCCTTTTCCTCCTTTGCAGAAGAGCAAGGAAGCACACTAACTGGGCATGGCCACACTCCTGAGGGGGATTGCTGTCTCCAGGTCATGCCCTCTTCAGCTTTCCACTGCACCAGTGTCAGCAGGGGTCACCAAAGCCTGCCCTGATCCCCTTGAACACTTTGCTGTCCCTGCCCTTGTGCTCAAAGGGGGCACCTGCAGGGGTCGAGGTGCAGCTCTGCAGTTTCCTGAGTGCTCCCATCCTCCAGCAGGTCCTCAGCACCAGGCTGGGACCAGAGCCTCCACTTAATGGTCTTGTAATATTGGTTGAGCTATCTGGATGCTAGGAAGCATTACAGCTGAGGTCATTTTTTCAAACAGTGTATTGAATTACAGATTTCAACTTGCTTTTTGTTTTGCTTTTTCCTGTGGGACCCATTTGTACACTGAACCAAGTGGGAGCTTGTTTACTGGAGCTATTCAGTGTTTTATCTCACCTTATTGTCTTGTCTGACCACACTCTTTCTGGATTGTTTTTCATGAATGGAAAACTGTTGCTTCTTTTGTGTTTTTCTGCACACTCACACTGTAATGTCTGAGCACCTGAAACACAGGTGTCCATTTACTGCCACAGAGATCTGGTGTTGGGGGACTTTTGCCTTCTCTCCCTTTCTGTGATAAAGAGATATTGAAAAAGGATAAAGAGAAATTGAAATGTCAGACCATCCATTCATGGTGGGTCAGCTTCAGATGGGTGAGGTTTCTCCTTACAGACTTCTCTCAATTACTTGAGCACACATGAAGCCACCATTGCTTTCCAGGTTTCCAGGTTTTACTCATGAAAAAGGGAGTTATGCTGTCCTCATGCCTTTGGAGGGAAGGTGTGTATCCACCTTCACTCAGCCCAAATGCTGTGCACATTGTCTTATATAAATGGATTTTTATCTTCAAGTAATAAATAGGCTGAAGTTTTTAGGTGCTCTTATCCTATAGACCTTCACCAGAGATATAAGTTACCTTTTAGTTTGAATATTGGAAGGATGATTCTTGTCAAAATGTTGCTGGACTGTTGCTCACTGACTGCCTAGGCCAGCACAGTCCTGGTTTCACTTTCAAAGGCCCTCTGTCCTTCTGATGCTTGGGTCTTTTTCAAATTTCAATTTTAATTTTATTTTTGATTTTAAATTTTTTTCCATTTTTATCCAATTCAATTCAATTTTTAATTATTTTTCAATTTCTTTAACCTCTTTTTCAATTTTATGATGGATTTTGCATTCTGCTTGACTTGCTAACAGGTATTTACACCCTTTAGGAGCAGCTAAGACACTCTTCTTCTCAGGCTCACACACAAACCCCAATCCCCACACCTGTTTCTCATAGGTAGGCTGAGCAGCCATCTTAATTTTCTTTTTCCAGAAGAGCATGGCTCAAAGCCTATGAAATATAGAAGTAACTTGAATGTCTGTGGAAGTCATGTATTATCTCTCTTTATTTTCTGTGTTACTTAATATTCATAGGTGATTTGCATCTACCTAATAAGCACGAAGAAGTTTTCCTTCTGGGGAAAAAAAGAGATCAAAACATGCAGCTGATGTAAAAGTCTGGAAATGAATAGTCAGAAACTGGGCTTATGTGTATATAGTGTATAGAAGTGGCATGTGAAAATAGGATTTATAAATCCCATTAGCTCTTGAGAAGTAGATCTAGGATTGCACTTCCCATTGCAAATTTCCTTTTTTATGTGTACATATCACAAAAAGATATGCCTCAAGTGAGAAAGCAGCCTTAGGTTCAGAAGCTGAAGACCACTTGTGGTTTTCAGAAATCTAACTGACCTATTGAGTGTCTAATGGAGATTGGGAATAACAAACTGTGACAACTTCATCTGTGTAATATGTGGAAACTCTTTCACAAACCCTGCCTCCACTGATAAAAATACAAAAGTCATTACACTCTGAGGTAACATTCTCAGTTTGCCATAAATCTGGATCTATTAATGTGTTGGGATTTTTTTTTCTTTAATTGACACTCTCAAAATCAAAAGGAAAAAGGGGGGCCTTGGCTGAGCCACCAGCTGGTGAAAGGCAGAAGAGCTCAGCACTCTGCAGAGGTGTGATGTTTTCTGCTGTAATCTCTGGCAGATGGAAGGGGCAGGGATGCAGAGCTGGGATTTCCTGCCAGCCCAGGGGAGGGTGGGGAAAAGCAGCTCCTTGTGTGGAGAGGGGATCTGCATGGTCACAGGGAATTTCAGGTCACACACCGTGGGGCTGTCCCTGCCTAAGGCAAAACAACTGTCAAATCTCTCATTACCTTTCCAAACAAGGTGTTGCCACTGGCTCAGGGTTATTCTGTCTGCCAGACAGAATTATCTCTAAAAACTTGTTTCTACTTTAAAATTTTAATTTCTACAGCTGCCTATGAGCAAAGCATGTTTGCACTGCAGTTTCATGGAGGAGACTGTGGTTCTGGAAAAAACAAGAGGAGCTCAGGGGTAACACTCAAAGGCAAATGTGCTCCAGGAAACTGAGGGAGGGAGGGTGACATCACAAAACCTCCTACGTTAATAAATATTTTTTAAATCATTCTTTTGATGATTAAATATTGTAATTGTTTTAGAATGATTATGCCTACAAGTACTTATTTAACATACTGATATCCCTATTAAAACACATATATTACATATATGTACAAATATGTATGTTATTGTTTACTTTCTATTTTTACAGTATTTTACTTATTTAGAATCTAAAGACATTTGAATAATAGAAGTATGTACAGAGTATTTGGTCAAGATACTAAACTGACCAGTACCATTATGGGCCTGTTTCATATTCTGTAAATATTATTTAATTTTTAAAAACCACCACCAACAGTCCGTGGCCAATGAATACTAAAGACAAAGAGGGGGCCTGAAATCTGATTAATTCATGGATTTGTATTTTGTCTCCTGAGGGAAGGGAAATCACACAGGACACTGCTCTGATGTGCATTGTAGTACTCTTCAAATACCTGTTTATGACAATAAAAAAACTACCTGGTCCTAGACCAAAGGATGTATAAGCAGAGAAATGTCACATGAGCAGAAAGAATATGCTCTTTCTGTTAATAATACCATCACTGCAGGAATAAACCAACCTGCTCTGGAGCTGACACTCTTTTGTACTATGCATTGCTCAAAAGAGTTTAAGAAAAAAGTTGAAATGGCAGTAAAAAGAGAGAAAATTTAATCTGTTTGCTTATTGCATTTGAAGGTTAAGAGGGAACTTGATCATGGTCCACAGGTATGTGAATAAGAAAGGGATTTGAGTTCTTAGGGAGAAAAGCTCAAACAAAAGAAGAAATCTTTGGAGGTTTAGTGATAAACTATCATATCTCTATTTCCTGACAAACTGGAAGGCAGAGAACTTCTGCAACTTAGCCTGCAACCAACCCACTAATACAGATGTGAAGCAATTCTTAAATCCTTTTCTTATCTCATGATTGTTCAAAGAAATATTAAGTTGTTAAACTAATGACATCAGGGATAATGTAAACAGGAGCATCCAATTAAGAAAATCATTTATCTCTACAGCTTAAAGCAGAGTCTCCAAAGTCCTTCCTTTAATCCTTGGTCTTGTTCAAACATAAATCAGGTTCATTTCTGGACTAAGCTAAGATGTCATTCTTCTGGCTGAAGAATTTCCCTACACCTCCAAAACCTGCATTTCAGGGATTCATGAGAAGCATTGGAGGCCAGGAGAAACATCAGTAGAGAAAGGCACAAGAAAATTTTTACATTTCATCAAGTAGCATATTCAGAAACCTGTTTGGGTCATAAAGAGCTCTTTTTTACAGTCTCTTTTGGAGCTGTGCACTCAAATAAACAATACACAGAAGTAATTCTGGGTTTGTTTATTCTCCTGCAGGCTGGTGGCTGAGGAGAAGTCCCCAGAGGCATGCTAGTAGATTCTGTAACCACTGGATAAAGAAGAAATGCAAGTGTGTTCCCTAACTGGTGTCTCATTTGTATAGAAATAGGATTACTTATATACATTTAACTCTCCCTGTCACCAGCATCTTTCCCATGATCAACCCATCACTCTCTTTTCTCTCTTCTTGACACAAGAAGTCAAACAACTCTACAGCATATTGCCATTAATTTAGCTCTACAAAATAGTTCCCAAAATGTAATAGTATAGATCCTAAACATGACATGCACTTCATCTTATTCAGATGGATGGAAAAAAAAATCCAAGCAACTCAAAAACTTACTGTAGGCTGTTTTCATTAAATGTGAATCCCATGGGCAAGGTCTGGCAGAAAGGTTTTTCTGTCATATACAAACTACAGCCTCATTGAATATACACTTTAAGATGTTTTATGCCCAAAGTTATCATTTATGCAGGTCTGCAGCAGTCAGTTTGTATTTATGTGTGGCCAGTATGATTTCTCTACATATTTTCTGAAAGCACTGATTATCAGACTAGTCTCTTGTGGAAGTGCTACCTGTACATGAGATATTTTCAGTCAAATACGTATGATCTGAGGCTAATTAAACACCTGCTATCTGTTCTTCTCTTTAAAGTGACTCCCTGATGTTTCTTGCTGTCTTTCACTTACAATCATGTGAACTCAAAAGGAATTGGCTTTTTCTCTCTTTTTGATATTATACAATTTAGATTCATATCTTGCAGAATGATTATCTGCAGAATTGATGTGATTGTTCTGAAAATTGCACCTAACTCATGAAAGCTGCAATTGATTTTAAAATGGTAACTATTTTCACTCACTGTGATCTCTGATCAGGCTGGAATACACTGAACTTTGTCAAAATTTGCTGGGCATCTCTGTAAAAGTGTTTCATTAATGAGAAGCTGCAGTTATCATTTGCAGATTTTAATGGGTCTGTGACCTCCTATGATTCCACTTTGGATTTCCTGTGGAAACTAATGGGAATTGCTTTGAGAGAATAAGGAGCTTCCTAGGAGTCTCTGCAAAGGCTTTCATGCAGCCTGTGAAGATGGCTGAGTTGTATTAACACCCACAGTGCACAAATAAATACTGTTCTGATGGTGTGCTTCTGCACAAATTTGCTCTAATCTCCACCAGAGGCAGTCATTGCCTGCCATATTTCAGATCTTCAGCCTCCTTTGTCCTACTTTTGCCTCTAGCATCAGCAGCTATATACACATGTGAGAGAGAAAAATGTATTAACCTAAGCCCACCTGACTCTAGAGTCTTGAAGAGTCTTGAAGAGTTTTGCACAGGAGCTCAAGCCAACACAAACTAGCTCAACATAACTGTGTGATGTCTTGTAGAGAAACCTAATCAGCAGAGTGAAGTATTCCTGCCAGGAAGCCCTCTGAAATCTCATTTTGTATCTTGTGCTTCAGGTCCCTGAACTGAGGGCAAGGGAGCAATTAAAAATCTAGAGACTGGGCTCACTACTGAGCACAGCTTTGACCAAAACCTCCTGGCAAGCCTAGCTTCCCTGTCAGTGCATGGCAAAATGACCCCTCAGTGCTTTAACTTTGCCTCTGGCCCAGGGTTCCTCTGGTAAATGTTATGCTGCAGTTGTTGTCTGAGCTGAAAATACAGTGAGTGCTCTTCTGCTGTGGCTGGTATTTCTACTCCAGCAAGCTGCACTGATATTTCAGAGCCCAGATGTGCAGTGCTGTGTAGCTTGTTGCCTTCTTGCTGGTTTTACGTTTTCTGGGGTGTTTTGGGGTTGTTTTTTGGCCAGCACCTTCACAAAAGTCAAAATAGCTTTTCTCACACTCCTTTCTGACCATGCTGTGGCTTTGTTGCAGTGGCCATCCATGTGAATCCCCTCTTTGCAGTGACTATGATCCTTTGCTTGCCAGCCCTAAACACCTACAAACTGCTATCTCTGGGCATTCTGTGTTTGGTACAATCAAATCCCAGGTGTGCTTGAAATGGAATGGATGTATCTGGAAAATTCTCTCTCCTTTAGTGAGAATTAGAGCTGCAGTGTCCAGTCTTCTGCATAAATTTGTTGCAGTAGGGCTCAAACATTATAATGGACATTCAGAGAAGCAAAACTATTGCTGCAGTGAGAACTTTGCTTATCCCACAGATCTTTTCTCTTAAGACTGTCAAACATACAGTGAATGGACAACCAAGGTACTGCATGAACCTGAAATTAAAAAAAAACAACTTATATAATACATTAATTACCAGGAACACTAATTGTTAGCAACACAAAGGATCTTGTTGCCTGGTGAATCTGCACCTTCTAAAAGAAGAAAATACTGACAGCCAAATGCCTGTAAAGATGTCTGTTAGTACTACACATAAAATAATCTTCAAGAATCATGTAGCCATGGGAGAAACAATATATTTTTAGAAGTGTTTGCATTTGAAACTGACTTTAAAATTGTAATATAATTTCTAGCTTTTGTGAACAGGCTGAAGTGAAATCAATGCTGTATCTCAGATTCCTGCATGAATGAATAAAACTCAAAAAATAAAAAAAATAAGTGGTAGACTGCAACATGTGTGGGTTTTTGAACTCTGTCCCTTTGCTAGAGCATTCTTCAGCAGCAAAGACTTTGGACAGTTAACTTAGTTTCATCAGCAGCAAACTAGTTAAGTTCATCTTGCCTGAAATGTTCAGTGATTTGAAACAGAGGACTGTTTTGCTACAATGAAAATAATCTATAAATCTATTGTGATTATTACAAAAACAATGTTTTCAGTATCATTATCTTGGACTCAATATTCTGGTATTTACAGTTCTTTTTCTTTTTTTTTTTCCTTTTTTTTTTGTTTTTTTTTTGTTTTTTTTGTTTAAATGACCATTGTTTTCTGAATTAAAGCAGAATGAAAATGCTCACAGTAGATACTTAGGTCCAAAGAGATAAGTAAGGAACTGTGAACGTTTGCTCAACCAGGTTTTTAGACAGCTTTCATATCTGCCTCTCTTTGCTTGTCTTTAAAATGAGATCATTGCCTCCCATTGTCTTTCCTGTTGGTCTTGGAAATGTGAAGGATTGCATTCAGGATAGCTGGAGAATGCACAGTGTCAAAAACATTTAGGAGGGAGCAGTACTAGACAAACTTACATATGGAGGCATAATCTTTCTTTGGTATTCCTGTTAAGGGTGGCTAAAAAGCTTCAAATGCAGTTTATTTTTATCCAGATGCCCCTTTGACTTACAGTTTATACAAACATTCCTTACCCACTGAAGGCAGTGGAGACTGGCACACAGCTTTGTATGGAACAGGGGAATAAAAGGTAATTTTGACATGAGTTTGCCAAGTGAGCAATAAAGGGCTCCTAGCCTGAAAACCTGTGTGCAATTTGTTGTTGCACAGCCTTTCTATTTCCTCCCAAAATACCATTTAAATGAAGGCTGTGATAAGGCAGCACAATACTGCAATTTCATGGTCTGTCACAATGTCAAGGCTTCCTATATGATGGTGTTTGGTTTACAAAAGTGGTACTACCTGAATGCATATTTTTTAGCAGCACAGAGGCTGCAAAACCATCTTCAGGGGGGTTTTCATTGCTGGTTCCAGGCTAGATTAGAGTTTGGAGTGTTTTGGGGCAAAGCAAAATAGTTAGAAGCTATAGCAGCTCCTCCCTCCATACTGCACACACCAGTGCCTCCAAAGTGGAAATTCATATTTCTGTGGCATTAGAGAGCTCTAAACCATTAAGCTCCATGGTTTTCATGTTCACAGTATCAGCCTGATGAAACATGTGGAGGGCAGTCCTGAATACAAAGGGACCTCTGCTCACTTTGCCTGCTGTTAACTGTTCCAGTGGGAAGGAGCTGCTGGGTCACAAGGACTAGCCTGGGTTTTTGAGGGCAGTCATTGCTGTGGGTGCAAACATTCTTTGCAGCTCAGTGCTTGGACAAATCCAGCCCTGGATCTGATCAAATGCAGCTGATTACTGCAAAGAGTCTCAGTAGGTGACTTGCAGCACTTCGTAGACATCTGAGGCTGAGGCAGTGACAGCAAAGCTGAATCCTCTGCAGCATTAATCTGTTTGAGCCATGAGCTCATCCTTTCTGACTCATCTGCTGAGTACTTTCCAGTTCCTACAACAGGCACAGGACTTGGTTTAGCAACTGGCACAGCCTTGGTTGACTCTGCAGGCAGGTTTATCCCATGATCTGAAGGAGGAAGGTCCTGGGCAGAGTACTGCCTATAAACACATGCCACCACCCACAAGAGAGGGTGCAGTAAGCACACCATGGTAAAGCTGCAAGAGGAATAGTAGCTCTCTCCCTTCTTGATTTCCAAACAATTTTCTTTCCAGCCCCACATTATAATTTGGTGTATAATAATTTTTAGTGCAACATCTCCCCTCACTACACTGAACAGCCACTGCTACACAAGTAACACAAGAGTTAATTAAATTGTGCTTAGTCAAAAAGTAAAACCTCTCAGTCCAGGATATGCCTGTCACCTGCTTCATCTATTTTATTTCTTGCTTGGAAGACTGCAGTGTCTCCAAATTCCTGCTCCTGCTTCAGAGTACCATGGAGGAAGGCAATAAAATTCATCCAGGTATAATATTCTGTGCTACAGGCAGATGATTACCATTATACTTTTAAATACCTCTCACTCTTTATACAGAACACATTAAATTCAAAATTCAACATTATTTTTACATGATGAAAATCAATGAAAACACGGTGTGAGTATGGGCTTATACTGGCATGAAATAACTGAATGAGTCACACAAGACTCCTTTTGATAATACAACTTTTAAATTCTTTACTTCACTCCACCACAGCTCTTTAACTTCATCCTCCCTCAGATAATGCTATTTGAGTAAAGGACTGTTTTCATGAGAGATCTTGTGACAAGGAAGAGTTATATTAAAATGACACCACTAACAGAAAGGCAGCATAGTCCTTCCTTTTGCATGTGATGTGATGTTTACAGTTCAAAATCCTTGAGCTGGTTATATATTTTGGAACTACTTTGTTTCATGGCTTTAAAATCCCAGTGTTTTGCTTTCTAATACCTTAAAATAGACAGAATAGTTCAGTTTAATGATCCCTCAGATGCTGATGAGTATTCAGTTAGACTAAAAGCTACCTCCCAACAGATTTCAGGGGAAAGTGGGCTGGGATGTTCACTATCCAGGAAGAAGCTGCTTTACCCTTCCCAGGAGTTTGCATGACCCAACACTCGGCTGGGATAGTCTTGAGGAAAAAAAAACCCATGACTTTTCATGAAGTTGCAAATGGACCTGTAGAAGAGAAGTGCTGAAAACAGGAGTCTCCTGGCAGCAGTGACCAGCATTCAGCCTAGGCAGAAGAGGGGACACTGCATAGAAGGGCACTCACAGCACACATCAGTTCTGATTCTGTCGGGTTTTTGTTTTACCGTTGACCCAAATTTTGGGAAGTCTCACATTTTCCCAGCCCAGCGTCAGAAGAAGAGTTCAAGATGTGGCTGTTCTCGTTTTCAAGGTTGTTTATGTTTCTGTTATCTTGTACATTAATGCTGTGGCCTGCTGAGGTCTTTCTTGCAGGTCAGGTTGAGGCAGACTGCAGACTGTGTCTGCCTGCCCTTGGGGCGGTGTTTACTTTTTATACTAAAAACTACCTAGACTTTATTTACAGTAATTCTCCAATCCCTATCACTTATGTTGGACAGTGTGTCTCTACTCTAAACCAATTAAAAAGTGCCACCATGACAGCAGAAGATGGAGGGCAAAAGATGAAGAAGAAGGGCAGGGACTTGCCCCAATTCCTCCATCTTTGTCCCTTGAACTCCATTCCAAACCCCCAACATTCTACTTTTTCACCTTGTGATAAGTTAACTATCATTCTACTTAAATTCTTGTGACTTATAAATTTTCCAGGACAATCAGAGGAACATCCTGGGTTCCCACATGATTCGTTCCACAGAAATGTGGAGTGACATTTTAACAGGTATTATTAGGATTTGTCTTGGACCTAACCACAGTCCAACCACTAGGAATGCACTGGTTTTATTTCAGGCAGTAAGGAGAACTTGACAGATAAGATAGAGATCAGTTATACAGAAAAATAAATACTCTTATGAATCCTAGTAAGAGTAAGTAAGAGTCTTCAAATGAAAATAAACTATTTTCTCCAAAATCAATCTTATCTCTGTCTGTTTCCCAGGATTTCTATCCATGTCAGTGTGAACACTATGAATGGTCATTGAGAACCTGTCTGTCCATTTTATTATTGTAAGTGAACTATAGGTATAGTGATGTTTCTTACACACAGAAAATACACATCTTCTACTGTGCCTTTTTTTTAGGAGATGAGAAGTTTTCACATGTATTCCAGTTCAGCAAAAATGCTGAGATAAAATATAATTCTTTAGCTTATATTTTGAAGTCCAACACAAAAGATGTTGAAGCTGGAAAATCTAAAGTCTTAGGACATAGCAAACTGTGTGATGAAACAAATGGACACTGTAGGCTTCAGCTTTCATACCAGTATTCAACTGGTTTCAGTTTTCATGGTTTTTTCAGGTACATAACAACCTGGGTTCAAATACCAAAAAGATGCATTGGAATACACTAAAATCTTGCACACTGCCAGTTTAGAAACAAATAGCATGCAGGGGATTTGGCATATTTGGAAGTAATAAGTAAAATCATGGCAGAAATTATATTTTCTGTGAGGTGATGTAAATGTGATTGTCAGTTTCAGAGCATTATCTTGAAAACTCAGAGGGAAAAATACCTAAAGCAAGAACTAACAAGTTCTCTTAAAGTTATTCCCAAGACTGCAAGGCTGCAAAATCACCTCTGCAGAGTTATTTGGCTCCATGTGTAGGAGCCATGACATAGACATCTGTCATATCCACAGGTGGTCCTCCTACGAATAGAATTACTGTTTTTTTTTTACTTCTCAGGTTACTTGTCCCTAATTTTCACTTGCCCAGATTAATACTACTGTCAGAGCACAAGTATTTACAGAATACAAACCACAGAAAACCATGGAGTATATTGTACTTGTAGCTGCTCCTTTGCCACAGTTCAGGTTGTCTCTGTATTCAAGGATTATAAGTTTAAAACAACTGATTAGAAATAGTGAAAAGGTTAATATTCCACTACTAATGGTTATTCACAGGTTTTATGCAACTTTTTTCAAGTTGGTAAAAATGTGTAAGTTTATCTTTGTGTGCATCTGTTCAGCTAAGTCAACCAAGAGCTATGTGATACTGAAAACGGGAGCCTGAGAGCAGCTCAGCAGTGTTTGAGGAGGATATAGGCTATCAGAGGATTCTTATCCTGCTGCCAGGCCTCCTAAATCCTCCTGATGAGCCACATCAGCCTTTGCTCTATCTGTTCCAGATCCCTGTTGGAGCAGAAAGAGGCACAACAGCCCTGGGGTCACCTGGAGTGCAGCTGTGAGGTCCCAGAGGAGAACACAGAGATCACACCTGCCAGAGTTCTGCTGCTCCCTTTGCAGCCTGCTGGGGGGTGGTTACCTCTTCCCAGGTGTGAGGAGAATTGTGTTTTCCCTGGTGACTGCTGCACATCCTGTGTAATATCCCTGTGTGTCTCTCCTTGCCTCCCACTCTCTGAGAAGCCTCTGTCCCCTGTGGGCAGCACTGCACAAAATGGGAGTGTGTGGAGAGAACTCTGTGCCTGGTCTTACAGCTTTGAGATGTGTGGGGATGCTTCTGCAGAACAGAACTCCCTCCAGCCACAGAATGGCTGAGGTTGGAAGGCACCTCTGGGCATGAGCTGGTGTAGCTGAGCCTCCTGCTCAACAAGGCTTTCACTAGAGCAGGTTGCCCAGGACCATGTCCAGATTTGGGAGAGATTTTTAGAGAAAGAAATAAAGGCCAGAATAGAAGTCTCCAACATCTTTTAGAGTAGAAGGGACAGTCTACAGAACCCCAGGAGTGTGCCAGACCATGCTCTGCCAGGACACAGGGTGTCACATAAATCAGACTCATATTTTCTGGGTAGGTAGCATCTACTGACCCATAAACTCACCTAAAAGTAGGATGGTTCAGTATGCATTTTGCCCTAAAGATCTCTTTAGACAGGGAGAAAAGACATGGAGCTCATATTTAGAAAAAATAATGGGAAGAATTAAAGACCCTGATGCCCACAAACTGATTTCAGCAAAATGCAAAGACTGACTGGAATACACTGATCCTTCTGAAAATGTGGAGGACCCCTTGCAAAGGGCCAGTAGGAAGCAACTTCATTGTGTCATTTTTCTGTTGTCAGGGAAATGCAAAAGGATTTCCAAGTGTTTCTGGAAATTCGATTTTTCTATCACATTTGCTTAAAAATACATGTTCTTAAGCATTTGTACAAATTTGTACCTGCAGACAAGAAAGGTGTTTCCCAAAACCTGCATCCTATGAAAAAAATATTACATGGTATTCTGGAGTGTATAGTATGGTTTAATTATGAACTGAAATGATTGTGTTTTAGAGAAAACACCTCTGCCTTCATTCTTGTCATGAGATGTTGCCCTGCTCTACCAAATGAAAAGACCACTTCATCCATTTTTTTCAGCATATATCACAGATATTCCTCCCATGCTTAGTTATTTTGGGGTGGGGAGGGGCTGGTTTGGGGTGTTTGTTGGCATTACAAAATTGTAAAAATATCATTTTTTAGTAATATTGTCAGTCAGTATGTTCTTTAATTTTGGTTGTCCTTTATAAATGAAGAAACAATCCACTTTCTGTGGAGAAGAAAGAGGTTTTAAATTACAAACATTGTAAGGCTCCAAAGAATTAATCCAGGAGATAAACAAACAAATTCTTCTGAAGGCATTATTGTTACTATAGAAACATGCCTACATCCAGAACTTCACTGTGAGGTAAGAAGGGAGAATTTGCTTCATTAATCATTTTTACTCTCCTGTCACAGCTTGGTCAATGGTAACCCCAGGGCAGGGAAGCACCAAAGTAAAAGCATCTCCTGCCCTCTTCAGTAAAAGCAGACTGAACAAGATGCAAGTTGTTGTTCAGAGCTGGCACTGAGTGGGGCTTTCCTTTGGCCACCAGGTTGTGTGTTACAGAACCTAACACCAAAACTTAGTCATCTCCTGCTAAAAGACATCTACAGCTGTGTAGTTACAGCTTCAAGATTAAAAATGTCAGCCTCTGGCACTTGTGAACCTGCAGTGTGGTCATGCTTCTGCCTTCTTGCATCCTCACTCCAAAAGATGTGTTTTTTTTTAATTTGTTGTTTCTTTAAGCAGACTTTCATTAGCTGGTGGGTTGTAATGCTGCAGAAAGCCACTGCAGCATGAATTTTTGAATTGGATGGACAATATTATTAGTAAAATTTTATCTAATATAGGAACACAGAAATAGATGCAACAAAGTCCCAGGCTTTGGAGAGTATGGATGCTTTCTTCTGCCATTCCACCACTGCTTTCTTTGAGGTTTTAATAACATTGCACATATGCTTCCACCTTCCCTGTTGTCATGTTCTCAAGAGCCATTGAAGGTCATCCTCTGCACAGGCAAAACGCCTGCAGGAGCCAGAGCTGGGCTGTTACTTCCCTTGGATACCAGATCAGTGATTTAGTTCCAAAACAACAGCCTCGAGCCAGGTTGTTGGCCAAACAGGACACAGAAAGGCAGGATGTGCCTGGGCTGGCATGGACACCTCCAGTGGTTTTACTCCTGTCTCTCTATGGCACTTCCCAGAAGCACACCGTGCCAAGGTGAGCATCAATATAGAGTTGGCACCTGTGGCATTCCCTGCTGGAAGCAAAAGCTGCCTTGCTGAGATGACAGCCATGGTCTCTGGCCACTATATCCACTTGGATGCACTTTGTTGGATTTAGAAGTCAGGGAGGAACTAAGACACCTGAAAACACACTTGTTGAACTTTCCATTAAATTTCTCATGCTCTCTGCAAAGCACCACAGAAAATCTCAGGTGAAGGTAGGAAAGGACCTTTATTTACAGATCCTTGGGGCTAAGTTAGAAAGGAGAGGGCACTTGCAATGGCCATTTCTGACCAGGGATCTCCCAGATTTTCCAAGTAGCCAGGCCACATCCATATATTTATGCCTTCACTTTGAAGGCAGACACGCAGCAGCAGGTGCTGTGGCAGAGATCTGCTCTGCACTGCACCCAGAGTGTCCCAGCCTGGTGCTGCAGGAGGCCAGGGCTCCCCAGGGACCTGCTCAGCACCACAGCAGCACCCAGAGTCACCTGCAGCACCAAGGGCAGCTCGCTGCTCCTGGGGGAGGCAAGCTGAGCTGCTGGCTCCCTGTGGCTGTGGCGAGTAACAAACCACAAGATTCCTCGTTTAGAAGCTGACTCCAATCCTTTACTCAAACAACTGACCCCTTTTTACACCTTTTTGAACAGGCCACTCTCATTGGTTGGAAGAGTGAAGAACTCTTCACCCCATTGGGCAAAACCAAAAGACATAAAGTCCATCCCATAGAAAAGAATCCAAAACATTACACTCGTTACAAAAACACTGGCACTGTTTATGTCAAACCCTGTGAGAACCAGGCCTCCCTAAACCAAAACATCACAAAGAAACTGAACTTAGAAACTCAGAAGCAGCAGGTCTAGGGAAACCAGACTACAGCTCATCATGAAGAAGGTAAAGTTATGTAAAATTATACAAAAGCTCACACAATTTCAACCATAGTCGAACTCTCTTGAAAGGCTTTTTACAGGGTTTAATAAAGATTAAAGCAGTAGACTGCTTGAAAAACTATTATTACAACTACAGAAGTCGATACAGAATACCTCCTATATGGAGATATTTCAAGAACATCAATTTAAAATGCAATTGGAAGGATGATTTAAGTTCTCTATGGATATTTGGAGAACTTTCTAAGGAGATCTGCCATGGAGAAAACCCATTAACTGTTATATCAGAATCTCTGGGAATCTCCCATAAATTGATTAGCATCCAAACCAAAAAGCACATGACTTTGCCTCTTTTTCCTCTGAGAAGGTGTTTATTTCTAGCCCTCCCCTGCCTCTTAGTCCTAAAATGCCTTTAAAAATGTATGATCTTCTCTAAAATAAGATACTAAAAGTTGGATTTCTGCCAGTCATAATTAATAGTCAAGCAACCAGACTCACATACTTTCCTCATTTTTATACATATAAATATATATATTCTAATATGGATAATAATTTTTATTGATGACAGTGAGGTATAATGATTTTTATATTAAGAAGAAAATAAAAAAGAAGTACTACCAAGTTATAACCTCTGAAATAATGAAGATAAAAACCCAAAAAGAGGAATACATTAATTTGCATCATGGGTGGTTTCCTGATAGTTAAAATTCATGCAAAGCTAAAACATGAGCTTTCTCTTTTGAAATTATTTATAGTTGTGGATTACATAGATAATTACTACAGGGGTTTGTTTTCTTTTTCCATGCAGACAGCTATGTACTAGAGTCAATATTTTTAGGCTCGCTGTTGACAAAATAAATGAACTACATTTTAAAATCTTTCCCTGTGAGGAATTTGCTTCAGCCCTTTAATCACTTCACAAAAATTCTTTGCACTCATTTGATTTTGCAACGTTCTTTAAAATATTGGAGCAGGGAAGCACAATGCTCTATTGCAATATTAGCCTCCCCAGCCCACAAAGAGTTCCCCTGCCCTCTGCACCCTTTCCACCTAGACATCAGATCAGCCCACTTTCCAATACAATGACTTTAACACCTCATAACCCACGTGGAGGTACAAGCACCCTTTTCATTCCAGCCTGGGAAGAGTTAAAAGGAGCCTGCTTCCTCCTCTTACCCAAAAGACTGCTTTAGAAGGAAGCTCCTCAAGTCAGTCCTGGAAAGGGTGAAAAATGAGAAAGGTTCACAAGAGATCTACATGTAGGAAATGAACAGGAGACCCCTGTGCAGGCTCACATGGGGAGGGTGAGGGATCTTTACACACAACTCCCCATGTTCCTCACACCAACAAAACAGATGTCCAGAGTCCATCTGGTATGAAATTCCCACCCACTCTTGCTCTAGTGTCAGTGGTGCTACTTTGTGATCTCTTATTTGGGGGTATGCCCCAGGCACCCTGGGTGAGAGGGAGCCCTAAAAATCCCTTACCTGGGGCTTCTGCAGGTGGTGGTGGGAAGAGGGAGATGCCTGTGCCTGTGCTGAGCACAGAACAGGTGAAGGTACTGGAGGAGGTGCAGTGTGACCTCAGCTGGGAGATGTCAGCTCCGAGTCCCTCTTCAGAAGCAGTGAAATCCGCAGAGCTGTGCTCCAGGAAGCTGCCAGTTGCTGACACCTGGTGAGCATAGAATGAATAATTAACTGGTGTGGGTGCTTCAGCCTGCCCCTGCATGCAATCTTTTCCTCTGCTTTGGTCTAGTAGTCCAGAACAGCTCCCTGCTTCCTCTCCTCCCCAAACTTGGCAGTTGGCACATTGTGGTTCAGTGTGTGGGGAACTGTGGTTGACTTTCCCTGTTTTGCCTGTATATAATGTACAAAATAAACTTTGCTTCTTGGGGGTTTGGATATCAGGAACACACTGATGAGAGATTGGATGGGAAAAGAAATGACTCGCAGTAATTATCAGTTGAAACTAATACTTTGTTATGAATCCCTGTTTCCTATACAATCTTGTTATTGCAAGGTTCCTACACTAATTGGAATCACAACTTGAAATTGTATCAAATTTTAAAATAATCAAAATAAACAATTTCTCAAGCTGCCTTTTAGATAAATACTGCAATACTTGTTTTATAGGGTGTTTTGGTTTTTTTAAATAATGAGGTTTGAGGTTTTTTACAACACCATTAAGTGCAATCTTGCCTTCACAAGGGAGACAGTGTTTTGTTAGAATGACAGTTGTTCTTCTGGAAGTGTTAGGCTGTGAAATTTGTAGAAGTGTTTGCATGGATCCCTGAGACCTAAACTCATCTGTAGTGTCACAGCACATGCTGAGTTAAGCCTTATGGTTTATTACTTTTGCCCTTCATAAAACTCTAATAATGGTCCAAGTTACAAATAATGGCACAGATATAGGAAAAAGATATAATTGATTTTTGTGATGAAGAAGAAAATTCTATTAGGATAACTGACATCTTTCTCACTTTGCTATACTTTCCCCCGAATATTTTATGGGGATTGTGTGAATAGATTTATGCAAAGTATGTTCCTATGGGCTTGCTTGAGGACTGCCAACCACTCATGCTAAGTTTGTTTGGACTCTATCATTTTATGTCAGTCATACCAGAAATAAAAAGGAGATGTGTTTGCCACTGAAGAGCACACCTATAAATTCACATAAAACAAGAGAAGACCAAAAACTCCGAGGGAACTGGAAAGGGAGGAACTAAGTTTTACCTGGCCAGACCATGTAAGACACGGAGGGTCTCTTGTAGTGGCTACACCTCCATTGCCCAGCAGGAAGCATTGAAGTGGGATTTTGAAATAATGTGAATAAAAGAATTGGTCTCACAAGGTTTCAGGGAAGTAATTGCATCTACTTGGGCAACAAGGAATAAATACTCTTGCCTGAGTATGTTTTGCTTCTGTTAAACTCTTTTGCTAATTTTTTTTTTTTTTTTAACAGCCTATCAGACCACAGGCAACATTTTTGTCTTTTGAAATTTAGTCTAGAGGTGGCCAGGCTTCCTTGGCCTTATGGTGCAGAGTCCACAGACCCAGAACACCTGCAGAGGAAGGTTTGGGTGCACAGAGTGCATTGGTCAGTGCCTGGTCTTCTGGGCAAGATGAAGACAAAAGCATCCTTGGAACTACATCCAACTGATTCCATAGAAAAGGGGCTATTTTCTGCCTCCCCAGCCACCCCACTCCACCTGCCACACATTTGATGAGCTGCATGCAAAATATCATTTATCAGAGGATTTACAGCTCTGTTAGAAGCTGTTGTCAGTATAGGTGAATTGGTACATGCTCCCTCTCCTACCCAAGGAGGCAATAAGAAACTGCAGAACAGGGTACACAGTAGAGATTTGTATTATGATTTGCTTTTGATGTTTGTGTCAAATATTTCAGCATTGGTTTTAAGCTTGATTTAATTCCCTAAATGTGTTGACAACTAACAACCATCAAGTTTTTTTCTAATGCAACTTATTAAATGCACAGTATAAAATACAGTCAGGATTAAATTACATGGGTATGCAATTATTCTTGAAAAAAAGTACTGCAATGAGCTTTTCAATTTATAGGCAGGAAATGAAGTCCTGTAATTAAGTGACAATATAAAATCAGAGCAGTGAAATTGGAATCTGGTTCTTTCTTTGTCTTGGTCTGCTGTCAGCTGACATGACTTTGGCCCATTCTCTCTTCCAGGTAGCTCAAAAGAGATTCCTGGTGAGAATCCAGTGTGAAACTGGTAATTTAGAGACTTGAGAAGAGTGTGTAGTTGCTCAAAGCATGCAGGGGTATTTTGCTTCAGTGCTGTTGAGCCCCACAGGTCCTCAGCTCCCTCACTCAAACATAAGGTCTTTTAGAATATAACACATATTGTATATATATATATAATATAATACAGAAAAGCACTCCCCAGCACAGAGCAATTAAAGCTGGTTTTGAAAAATGCCCTGTTTTGAGGTTCAATCATGCCATAAAATATCCTTGGAGAAAGAAAAGGGCAAGCTCCACAACCCTCCCTGTCCCACACAGAACAAGACTTCCTATTGTAAGTCACAGAGGATGAACCTGTGGAACCTCTGATGCTGCTTAATTGTGAAAGTATGGTTTACAAAATACAGTACTGATACCAAGATGACATGATAATGCCAGTTTCATATAATGCTTTCTGTAAAATATTTCACAGGCTACAAGAAAACCAAATTGATACTTTTTGAGTAAGGGATTCATTCTTCTTTTGGAAAAAACACATTGAATAAGTATTGCACCTACAGTATAATGACCTCTTCATAACAGTGATACTCTCTGAAGTAAACTTTAAATTAAAGGACTACAATTAGCTCTGTGTTTCCACAAATACAGTCTGGTCCCATTGCATCTGTAGGAATGCTCACTACCAGTGTATGACCCTCCGAAGAGGAAGAGCTGTGTCTGAATATGTTCATTAGGAATTCTGCTTCAGCTGAAGTAATCTGTGGTTACTTCTGTGATCAGCTAACTGCAGAGACTGGAAGACAGAAGGAAACAAATGGAATAAGATCTTTGCTGGTAAGGGTTGAGACAGGCTGGAGCTTCAGCTTGGAAAGAGCTGCTGAAGGACAGGCTGAGCTGCCAGGGAGCTATTCCTTGAAAATCTGCTGCTGGGCTCTGGCTTGGGATTCTATGCCCAAATCAGTTATGCATATGCTGAGAAACACTGATAATGAATCTAGGACTGGGATTTCTCATGGAAAGTAGAGAAACCCTTGTTAACTGCTAGGAAACCCACAACACCCAGGTCTGCATTTTAAAGTAGCCCTTATTAAGATACTTCTAGTGACCTCCCCCCTCAGAAGCTGATGCACTTCCAACTCTCCACAAAATGGTTTATGTGATCACTGAATATTAATCGACTTTTGTACAGAACTGCAGAACTTAAACATAATGTGGATCAATGCTGATTGCTACTTTCAGTTACATAATTCTTATACTAAATGTCTTTGTACTCGTGTAATTGTTTTCTGTACTGTGAGAATAGAGAGTATTTGCAATCCAAGCAGTTAATCTTCATTAAGCTGGAAAGGGAAGCCACTTATCACATACATAATGCAATAACTGAGATATAAAAGCTTTTGAATCAGTGATCTCTAGAAGGTACATTCTGTGTCAGGATGCTCTTATGGTATGCTGCTGTGTTATGGTTTACTTGGCTTAATAGGAGGAATATATTATAACAATTTTTTTAGCTGTCTTAACAAGAAATAAAAATACTCTGTTTTTTCTCTTCATGATCATAGGACCTATCACAAGTTGCTAGCAGAATACAAATATTCATTGTGTTAACGAGAAGTAGGATGTGTATTTTTGTATATACAGAGTACTGAATATTGAAGTATAGATTTTGAATGTGGAAACATAGATATTGCATAATCTGTGTTAGTTAAGACAAATCTTCCAGGTGTTTAAAAACTATATTGCATAGGAGATTAGGGTGCAGGTCTCTTGTTCACTCTAAAGTCCTTGTTTCCTCTTCACCTGAGAGGATAGATATACACAGAGGAAAAGTTGGACTGAGGAAATGATGTATATCTCACTAACATTGTCAGGTGATTGTTTGAGATTTTACTCCTCTCCAGAGTGAAAAGGAGGACTAACATAAAGCTTGTAATAATGCCTGCTCTGGCATGTGATTTATGTGCTCAGCAAGTTTCTGTTGTCACTGTTGGATCCATTTGAGCCCATCCTCATTCTATTTCAGTGACTGCTTGAGTAAGCTGCATTTGATCTTCAGTTTGGTTGGAAAATCAGCATCATTGCTGCATCTTACAGACTGCAGTATGAAGTCAACCAGATCTCTCCAATATTTAATGCTGATCTGATGGAACTGCAAAATAAAGAGATTTGTCTTGTGGAGCTATGAAAGCCATAAATAAAGCTCAGTAAAGGGAACCTCTGCGGACATCTTTGTGTATGTTCTTTTGCACACACTGTTTTTCAGATTGCCCTCTCTTCCCATGCCTCAAGAAAGGCAGAAGGTAAAATTTCCCATCTCCTTGCTATGGATTTAATAATTCTTTATTTTTCTTGCTCCTGAAACAGATAATCTATAGGAAATGATTCTGAAAATCCTGTGAATCCTGTTGAACGAGTTGGAGATGAATTACTTTCTCAATGATCTCAAAGAAGATGCCTGACTTCAAATCATAGTAATGCTATCTGTCTGGCACTGGGAATGCTTACAGGGGGTGGGAACACCCTCAGCCAGCTTGGGACTCCAGATAGTGTTAAAAGTGTGATGATGGAGTACTGAGCTCTTCCCTACAGCCCTTTCTGAATGAAAGAAAGTGGCTGCTGCTGAATACAATAGTTCATCTTCTGAAGTAGTCCCAAAAAGGCAATAGTAGATGTACACACAAAAAGGAGCTGATTTTATAATTTCCTAATACCCTGTCTTGAGAAAAGGTGTATTAGATATCTACAAATGCATTATTTCTAAAAGATTCAGGTGAACACACCATGTTCTAACTGATCAAGCTTTTCCAAAAACTAATGACCTAAACAAACACAAATAATATTTGCATAACCACAGCACCTGGCCAAATTCTTCTCCATATTTTTAGATACCCCATTTCATATGAAGAGTAGACAAACACTTTAATACTAGAATATTCTACTGTACTCTGACAGGGCTTTCTGATTAAAATTAACAATTGAACTGCTAAGAATAGGTAAAACAAAGTGAGAGTTTTTTCTACCTGCAGATTAATGACACTTAAGTTTCCAGTTCAGGCAAGGACAGTGAAAAGTTATGTGGTCCTGTTAGGAAAAAAGAATTCTCTACAGGTTGCATTTTGAAAATTAGAACTATTTTTCTACTTAATGTCTCTGACATTTACTGATATTAATAAATACCAACTATAAAAATCTTACATGGAGAAAGATGATATTCTGGACTGCTTGAATGGTCAAGCAAATGTTTTCAGAGGTGTTAATTGCATCATTCATCTCAATAGGATTCTGGTGCAAAGGCTGAATAGTGACAGCCTTTTTAATTTCCTGACAACTTATCAAAGCAGGCAGGAGGAGAAAAATGTTGTTAAATTTTTTTTTTATAAGATCTTGATAAAAGCTCATCCAGTTGAAGCAAATAGATGGTGTTTTGGAAAGTATTGCAAAGGCTGATCTGCTTTCCCTTCTGTTCTAATGCATTTTCTCCCTGTAAATGAAGAGTATGCATGTGTCAGTGTCAGCCTTGACATTCTAGCAAGCAAAACAATTCTTAGAACTCAAGTAGCTCAATGTTTTTGAATACCAAAATTCTTTTGTGTTGATGGCTAAGTAGAGAAATGTGGTGGGTTGGTACTGGCAGGACACCAGGTGCCCACAGCTGCTCTATCACTCCCCTCCTCAGCTGGGAAAGGGGAGAAAAAAACATAATGAAAGGCTCGTGGGTTGTCATCATGACAGGGAGGAATCACTCAACAATTACTGCAAGAGGCAAAGCAGACTTGATTTGGGGAAATCAGTTTTAATTTTATACAAATCATATCAGAGTAGGATCCTGCGAATTAAAACCTTCAATCTTAAGACATCTTCCCCTCACCTCTCCTTCTTCCTGGGCTTAATTTTAGTCCTATTTTTCTCTACCTCCTTCCTCACGAGCAGCACAGAGGGAAGGGGAATGGGGGCTGTGGAAGACTTTATCTGCTGCTCCTTCCTCAGGGGAAGGAGTCCTCACACTCTTCCCCTGATCCAGCATGGGGTCCCTCCCATGGAGAAGAGTTTTCTGTGAATTTCTTCAGTGGGAGCCTTTCCAATGGGCTTTATGTCAAACTTCTGCAACATGAGTCCCTCCTGGGGACTGCCAACAAACCTACTCAATGAGAAGTGCCTCCCTCCCTTCCTTCTCTCACCTTGGTGTCTGCAGGGTGGTTACTCCCACATATTCTCTCACTCCTCTCTTCAGCTGTAATTGCTCTTGCTCAGTAACTTTCCCCTTTTTAACTAATTATGTTATCCCAGAGGTGTTACCTCTTACCAACAGTGTTTTAATATGTCTGCCCATAGCAATCCTCGAGGGAAACTGGTGCAACTCCACTGGCCACAAAAAACAAATAATCTCTCACCTTGATTTTAGCTCTATAATCTGATTAAGGGTCAGTTCTGAAGCTCTCATTGAATTTCTGTGATGGATAAAGATGATGATTAAAGTCATTAAAGTCAGATATGCAAGAAAAGGAGACTGAACTGCAGTATTCTAGAAGCTGCTGTTATTAAGCTGGTGAGTGTTCCTTTGGTCAGAAATCTCAGCAGTACAGCTCTGACTCAGAACCTCCTTGTAATCCAGAATAAATATTCGTCTTCTAACAAGGCCAATTGTTACATTTTAAGAACCTGGGCAGCTGACTCTAGTGCCTCTAGAAAATTCAAGTCCAGCCACTGACTTAAAAATGTCAGGATGAACATGATGATGGTATAAAAGCAGTGCAAGTGGGAGACTTATTTTCACATCCAGTGTGTGCTGGTGGATGTTCAGCCTCACTTTTTTTCCCTAGGTCAGTGCCATAGCCATGTCTCAGATGATTAGGAAGATCAAAGCTCATTCAATCAAGCTTATTAGGTTCTTTTATTCAGGTAGGTCAATGAGCCATTAAGGGAGAGAAGTGAAAGGAGAAGTTCCTGAATAATCCTGAAGTTCTACACTGTCTCATTAGTGATTAGGCTAATTACTAAAAAGTGATTAGGATTTCTTCAGGAAACAGGACAGGTGGACACACACCCGTGTCCTATTCTTTTTAAGCAAAAAAATGGTTGAAAGAGTCCTGGTGAAAGCTGCAGGCAGGGTCATCAGAAAAGTGGCTGGATATAACTGACTGAAATAATAAATAAATGTGAAGTGCTGATAAAAGGCATGTTCACTCATGTTTAAAAGCCTTGTCTTCATGTCAGAATGAAAGCATGAGGTATTCTGCTGTTTTATGGGGTTTTCATAGTTCCTCTTGTGGAGTGCTAACATAAAACTTCTGTGCTTCCACAAGCACACAAGAAGCCAATCTAATTTTTTACACCATCATGTCAGTGAAAAAGCTCTGGTGGGCTTTTACCTAGCAGTGCTGGAGGTACTAGATGAACATCACCACCAGCATGGCAAAAGACATATGGCAATCCCAGCCAGCCTGGGAATCCCAGGATTTTATTCATCTTCTGCAATCTTTGTCTTCCTTTCTTAGAGCTTTTATCCATAATATTTTGGTTTGGTTCTTTGGTTTTCTGTTTAGAAATTATCTTTGCCTGTTCTCTTTGAACTGTTTTGCTCTGAGATGATGCTGCCTATAATGAACTCTGTAATTAATAATTAATATGCACTGCATTCAACTTTCATGTTCACCAAGTCAAAGGCCAGCATGCACCATTATTTCCTCTCAAAAGTTTCCAAAACCTGTGGTAGAATACAATTTAAAAAAAACCTCCAATGAAAGCAGATGATGTCCATGTGATCAAAGTTACAAACAGCTGTCATATTTAGGGCCAGTGGTGCTTACACTACTGCAAATTTGTAGGCCATTGGGCCAGAGCATTTTGCTGTTTCAGGAGATTATTCTCATCAAATGTTGGGTACTGAAATGCACAAATACACTGTTTTATAATTCTACTCCAAAGTTCTTCCTCTTTGATTCCTGCAAGTTTTCATAGTACTAGAAGTAAAAATTGCTCAATTAATGAGCTCAGAGTTTGCTTTGGCATAAGCATGGAATGCTGGCTTTTAGAATAGCTGGGGTTATTTGATCTGTATCTTTGTAGTCTGTGTCATGTTTCTAATTTACTCTAAAAAGAAGGCTCAGTTTCTTTTAGCTTGAAGTAGAGATCAGTGCCCACAAGCAGCCCCCTTGCCACACCAGCTAGGATATTAGTATGCAGGGCTTTTTCACAGCAGAGCTATAATGTTTTGTATGTGTAGACATGAGAAAATCAATACACTCATTGTAATCTCCAAAGCAGTGGAAAACTACAAATGCATGAACAATGGAAAACAAAGCTACTGTTATTCTAACAAGCATGGTGGAATGAAAAGATTTGTGTCAGTGTGGTATTGTTGATTTTCATCCTAATGCTGAATCTTGGAGATATGTTTTATTAAGTTAATATTATCACATCTTAAACAGATGAATATATTTCATTGCATGGAGAAGTGCTAGTAATTGAGTGTGGCAAAATGTGGCAGCAGCAGAACCTTCTGAATGGAGCTTTGCACTAAATTCACCCATCCAAAGCCTTGTTTTTGCACCACCTGGAGGCTGGAGGCTTCTCTGAAACTAACCTCTCCAAACTTTTAAGAAATGCCATTTTTCACTTCTGTCTAGTGAGACAGACTAGTGTCTTGATGTTATACAGCACCAAAACTCATTCCACTGAGATTCCCTTTTGGTGCTTCACTCAAACAATGCTTTACAGTAACTCAGCATAAATTTGCCAGTACTATGATGGTAAGCAAGTCCTAAATTAAGGTCCTTCTCTATTTCTCCCCTCCCCATTCTTCCTGGCAACAAACTCTTGTGCTGTTGTTTGAATGTCAAACTATTATTATCTCCAAGGTGAGTTCACCTGACTTGACTTTTACCTAGGGATTTTTGGGTGTTTTTTTGCAGTTTGAGAAAGTCATGCAAGGTGATCTTATAGTGAAGTGTATTACAGGATTACTGTCAGCTCCTGTAAAAAGTGCATGCTTGAGGCTTCACTATCATTTCCTGGGTGTCATGGCTTAGATGTCAGAACTAGTTACTGGGCTTTCATTTCCATGTCAACCATCAGGTTTTGGTGATACTAACTAAATCTCTGTCTTAGGCTCTACTGTCATAATTTAAAAGATAAAGTTGAAGCTACCTACAGAACTGAGAAATGCTGTTTTGATAGAAGTGATTCTTGGCTAGACACTGTCTTAGAAGAACCAGTGATATGCAGGTTGAGGCCAATTCCACCACCTTTTGCCACGAAGCAACTAGTGTCACACCTCAGGGATCTCCTACTCTTATCTCCTAGTGGGTTAGAAATTTATGAATCACTTCAGTTCAACTTAAAATACATATTGCTAACAATCATTTTGCAGTTTTAACCAGGTCCTTGATTACCCATTCTGCCTGACTGTCATTTTGCCTGACAGTCTAGAACTAAGCAATCAGTATGAAGGATTATTGTCCTTCACAGTCATGGAACTGCCACTGGAAAGTATTTATGACTTTGAGTGCCACAATTTGTTATCTTGTTGCAGATAAGCTAAGACTGTTACTTCACATTGATAATGTTTGTAATTGCCTAGAAATTAATTAAACACAGTTTAAACATCTAGTTTCTGGAGAAACAGGAAACCTTTCTTGTATGACTCCTTAACCACCACTTTCCACCAACAGTATGCTTAAAAAAGGAAGATCTTACACAAGTACTTATGCAAAAATGACTCTCAAATTCCGAGAGTCATTACAGTTCCGAGCTCCTTACAGTTGCATCTAATCATGCTCCATTGAGTTGGAGTGGCAGAGAGAAGAGAGGGACAAGAGGAAAGAAGACAACCATTTACAGAAGCTTCTCTAGCTTTACAATTAGAGCAGAAGCTGCAGAATAGCCAGAACTAGAAGCTGCACAATTAATTACCAAGGCCTGAAAAATTTCATCTTTTCCCAGGAGACAAGCAGAGCTGAAAGTTTCCAGTTCTGTCAAGCACAGAGTGCCCTCACCTCTTGTTTGGTCCTTTTCCATGTTCCTGGCTCACTGCTGGAGAGAACAGGCTCCAAACAAAAGCTGTGTCACCTGCCCACCACTCTGCAGCACTTGTCAGTCTCATTTTAAGTGATGGTATAGCTCAGCATCCCTACTTAATGTAGTTATGGTGACCATGGGAACCTGATGCCGGGCACTGCATCTGCCTCTTCTCTGCTGCTAATGATCCTGCTGTGTACAGCTTCAAAAGGAACAGAACCAATGGGCTGGATTTTAAAGCCTGGATGATCAAAGAGGCCAGTGACTACAAAACTGTCCTTCTCTTAAAAAATTTATGCTTGGGTTTGATCCCAGGTAGAGGACAGGAGGGTGGAAAAATCTCTTGGTACACGTCTACAGCTAGTTTGTTTAGGGCCTCACCATGTTCTTGCAGAAAATGGCAAAAATCTCCATGTGAGCAGTCTCCAGTGGGGCTCACAGCTGGTACAGAAGCTTGGAGAATGAGCTGTTTGATGCCTTGGTCTGGAGCTAAGTGTGTGCATGTGTGCAGACACACATACTTTATTGGGAAGGCACTAACAGAGAGTAAGAACATGTATATGCTGCCACATACCTGGGCAGTTTCATATTACAGAATTGCACAATTCTCAGGGGATGTTTTCCTATCATCCCTTCAGCTCTTTGTACCTTTTGTTTAACACTGGCAATTGAATCCATGCAACTTAAAACAAAAGCAAATCAACAGGTGCTCAGGAAAGGTACAGAAATGAAGTGCGGGTTTAAAGTTTTTAAACTGAAGTAAAAAAATATAATTGATCAGTGAACAGCATAATAATCACCTTTTTATCCTCAGCCACAGCTATATGACAGGTCTTACTTACCTCCTTGACATCCCAGGAAACTTCTATAAATCAGATTAGTTGGTCTCTCCCTGACCTTACCACTGTGTATTTGCTTGTCCAGTTGGTCTGTGTCAAGCAGTACCCCAACACAGATGGCACGAGATGCAAACCCCTCCAATAAGATAGACCTCAGGTGATAAGCAAGTGCTCTGCAGCCATCCTGCCTATTCCAGATCAAGGTAAGAGAAGGAAGGCTGAACTTCAGAAGAAAATGGTGTGCTGATAATTGTCATTACTGGTGGACAACTATGGGCCCTTTTGTATGATGCTCAGCTATTTAGATTCCATATTAATGAGTCCTCAAGGATGCTCACAATATTCTGATCCCAAAATTTCTTTTTTCTGCTTCTGAGTACTGGGAGAAGGCTCTGTTTGTTTTGTTTATTTTTTCCTTGGTGCTGTTTACTTTTCCCTTGTGATTTTGGCTGCTTCTGTTCTGTCATTTTGATGACTGCCTCACTCATGTGCCTGCCTGAGTTCAAGAAGTGTTGGGACAACACTCTCAGGCACATGGTGTGACTCCTGAGGATGGTGCTGTGCAGAGCCAGGAGTGGGACTTTGATGATCCTTGTGGGTCCCTTCCAACTCAATACATTCTATGATTCCATGTGGTGAAATTGGAGCCATGGAAGCAGGCAAGCAGTGCTCCTCCTAACACCTCCCTGCATTGCAGGCTGCATGGAAATCTCTTTTGTGCTTCATTTTTATCTTTACAAAGGAACCTTTCTGAAAGTTCTGTAACTGCATTTCTGAAAGGTATGACACAGATAACACTGCAGCTCTGAGCTGACTCAAAGGCCATAGAGCTGATTAGAATCCATGAGTAAAGCAAGAAAATCAAGAGTAATTAAATTTTATCAGAAGAAATGATGACCCCTGGAGGGGGGTAAAAAAAGCCTTCATACTTATCCAGAGAATGGGTATTCAGAAAAGGGAAAACAAGTCATTACAGAAGCCCCAGGATTTATTTCCTTTCAATCTTGTTTGACAACTAAAATGTAATAAAATGGAAAAAGCGAGGGGACTGCAAATAAAGAGGTAGCTATTGGCTAATGCAATGCAAAACATTAAATGGGGTAATAGCAGCAACAGCAGCAACACTTCCCTCAAAATCTAATATTGAGTCTGTGTTTTTACTGGCATGATTTTGGCCTGGCACATGAAATAGCTGCTGCCAGTGAGCAATGGAGATTGATGTCTCTGCTGTGGAGAGGAGAGGGACAAGACTGAATTCATGCTTTGACGTGGGTGCCCTGCCACTTCCATAGTGCTGATGGAGGCTGCTGCAAACATGCCTAAGTAAAGCACTTCATTGTTTTAGGATGGAAAACTGCTGTTGGTAAACTGCATGTTTGTTGTATATCTCTTCAAAGTCATGAGCAGAGCTGAATATTTCTGCTGAGTTGTTTTTTTTTTTTCAATTTGGCTGTTAACATGAGACTGATAAAAATTACCTCTGTACACCGCAGTATCTCTGCTTGTGTGTCACATTGAGGAATATTATACCAGGTAAAGCAAAGAATGTCCACAACTACTGGAGGAGAGAGGGAAGGGAGCCTGACTTGGCTCTGCAAGGGCAAGGTCATTTTTTATGGACTAATGCAGCCAAAGTGAACTTGAGGCACGGAACAGCACAGCTGCCTCAATAACTGCATTGCGTGGGTGGGCTTTTGTTTTGAATGGTATCATAGTAACTCACAGTTTAGCAGGTGGGAAGAGAAGCCACAAAAAAAAAGGTCCTTTCATATATCACAACAAAAAGAATAAATACAAATTTTCTCCCTAAGCAATGTCAAAAGCCAGGCTAAAATATGTTATGATGAGAATTTGTTTTGTTTTAGTAGAGAAATATAAATAAGGTTGCAAGACAATAATTTTAATAGTAGCTGAGGGTTAAAACCCTTGTTACAAATGTGTCTGAGCATTGGAGGATTGCAAAGCACTATCTGTAGCTCAGTGTTCAGGAAGTAACAATGGCTGTGTTTTATTTGGGCTACATTATTTCTCTTTTAATGTTTATAAAAGTGCGTTCAAGGCAATGTAAAAATCCCATGTGAGATACAATATGAGCAAATTACATCTTCATTGCACTATAAAGCATAAAAAGTTGCTGGTTTTCAACTTTTTAATATGTGAAATCTCAACTGCAGGAGAAGAATGAAAGAAAAATTATTTATTCTATTTATTTCTCTTTTTTAACCATTTGATACAACTAAAATTTTTATTTCTGGCAGGCATTAAAAAAATCCAGTTAGGGAGGTTTGCAATATCCTTGTTTTCTCTATTTACTACAGATTCTAAATGTCAAGGGTAACATTTTTACTTATTTCTAAAGTCAAATACTCAATTAAAAAACTCACAGTGACCTGAAAGAGACTGTGGGAGAGAAACATTCTTACAGATCTTCTGTTTCACACAGTACTGTTATTTCCTGAAGTGCCATGAAGTTCTCTGTCTTAGGAGAACTTGTAATTTTTGTCTTTGGATTACTCTTTCAAGGACAATATTTGTATTGCAAGACAAGATAAGGTGAGTGACTCTTTTCTAGTGAAGATGTGTAAGCATAATGTGACCTCTTTCTTACCTACCTGTATGATATCAGTTTGCTGTCCTCATATTTATCATGTTGTTGAGAGAGCTCAATTTTCCTTTGAATTTTCTCACATTCTCCACTTTTACCTTAATAGGAATTTTGCATGGGCCAACAAGGAAAACCTTTATACAAGGTTTTAGCTCAAAACCAATAAAGGTAGCCTAGAAAAAGAAATATAAAAATGCACTTTAGAAGAAACATTACCAAGAGAGGAACACAAGGTTCTATGGACTTTTAAGACATTTTTATGAGCTTATCTTAAGCAAAAATAGAAGTTATTTCCAACAGAATTTTCTTGCAGTCACATTTCTTTTGAAAGTACAATAAAATGATTGATCACAAAAATTGTGTCACCCTTCATGAGGAGAGCCTGCCTGTGAGTTCAGAGACCAGACATTGGAAGCAACTCTACTAAACTGGTGAAGTTTCACCAGTAAGAACTAAGTTAATTGAGCTTAGAAGATAACTTTGCAGTGGATTTTAATGACTTGAAATTAATGTGCTTCTGTTGAGAAATGCAGTTGCTTGTGTCTACATAGGAAAAACCTATTTCCATCTAGGTGACCAGAGGTAAAAAATGTTTTAACTACCTGGGACACTCACTTTACATATTTAAGTAAATAATCTAAGCAGTGTTTCCAAAACTGGAGATTGAGATCTGTGTTATAGGCTGTTGTGAATTATAATTATAATGCAAGTTACTTGACAATAAATCTTTCTATAGTTATTGTGCCACAGATGACTGATTTTAAACAACAATGATATAATTAAGCTTGATCTTTTTGATGTCTTGATAGGCATGATTATGTACAAATGCTTTTCACCCACTTTGTCCATGTCTTTCTGACCTGTATTTGCTTATACAGACTGTGAGGCAATAGTTACAGTGAGGTGGTGCATCTGTATAAATTCTTGTAAATGACAATTTACCTTTAGACCATTAAGTGATGCTAGCGTACTTCCAGCTACCAAAAAAAGACAAAAAGAACAGCTAAGACACAAACATCCTGCTAGAGGACATTTTTCAAAACTAAGCTTTTGTATCTAGCTTTCCAATCAGCATGCACAGCAAAACAAAGCCTGATGCATTTAATTGCATATTGAGAAATCATACTATTTAACATATTGTTCTGTGCAGTAAGCAGCTCTAGTATGAATGGGCAGGAGGGAAGTCTGGACAGTTCAGGACTACAGCTTTTGCAAGGTCATCTTCTCCTGACTCAACCTTTAAGAATATGATTTAAAAGCATTCTGACTTTCTTCAGCAAATGGTCTTTGGCAGGATTAAGTTGTGCTGCTGCCAATCCAGCTCAATACCAAGCATGTTAATGAGGTGTCTTGGCCTTTTTATTAATTCTACAAGCAGGGTAGTCCATTCAGCAGCGACTGAGAAAGTTTAATCAAATAATCTCATTGTTCCAAATTTATCACCACAATAAAAGGATCTACTAAGGAAATACAAGATGAAAGAAGTCATTTTTAATGCTATATCATTTTCCACTGAGAAGCAGTGCAGCCTTGAGGCTCACAGCAGTGCTAACGTCTGCCTCTCTGTGGGTGTGCAGTGTATAGGGGTGTTGCACTCTGCAGGAGTGACCTGCATAGCAAATTGTCTGCCCCTGGTCCTTAATGTTACTCCCATTAACAATTTATTCCCTTAACAGACTCACTTTTTCTAATGAAGTCTTTTGATTTCAAAAAATATCCGGAAAAAACTGGAGATACAGTCTTTATCCATGACATGATGAAATCCATCCACTGCAGGTGACAAAAGGAGAAGAAAGGACACCTTTTTGCATGTTGTGGGGAGAAGTGAGGTCTGAGTTGGTGCAACAGATTAGTTACAGTAGCTTCCAAAATTAATTCCAAGTCTGGAAAAATAAGTATGGTTAATTTACAAATAGAACTTAAAATGCATACATGGAAATAAGCAGCTTTTCCCCACGCTTTGGAACCATTTGGCAAATGTGTAATGCTTTTTTGATCTTCTATGCCTCCAGATCAAAAATTCAGCCCTGGGTTTTTTAATGTTTCAGATGCATGTGCAGCTTCAAACAGCTGCCATTAATTTTATACAGTAAAAATTGCCTGTCAAATCAGTTTCCAAGTGTTCCTTTCTCTTCAGAAATCCTCCTGCTGAGAAATCCATGCAGTCCAAGGCTAGTGACACATTTTTTTGCATCCAAAAAAAAATTTCAACTTTAAAAACACCTTCAAAACTAGAAAACAACCCATAACTTTATCTGAAGTGTGAGAATTATCAGGTTTTCCTTGTGGCTGGCACAACTTCCAGATAAGCAACTTTAAACATAATAGGAATACTGTGCTCTAGTTTGCTAAAGCAATTTCCTTCCCTGAGCACAAATCCAATAAAACTTTTCTTTCATGTTCTTTCTGGAGTCCTTAATTTTCTTTCCTATATCTTTTCCCCTCTTCCTCATTCCCTGGTTGTTTGGCTCACCTCTCAGCAAACTCGTGGGACAAGGGCAAGCTGGGAGTCATGTTAAAAGTCACAGTTAAATATAGAAAACTGGCAGTATCAGCATCCAGCCTTTCCTTTACCTCAGTTTTGTAGCCCATTATTTCTAGCACAAATAACGAGAAATGGCAGAACATGAAAGGGTATCAAGGCTATATAGCATACCAATGGACTTTGAGATTGAAGCTTCTGGCATTCCTCAAGATATGGGATGTTAAAGGGGTCTGTTCTGTATTCTCTCATTAACACCTCCTACAGTGCTTTTGGGACTCTTTCTGGAGGAAGGAATTGTTACTATTTTTCTCCTCTTTGCATTTCAGTTTTTGATTTGAACTGGGAAGAGAAGCTCTGGCAGGGCTTGTATGCCATTAAGACATGATGAGTTGTCCTAATTTTTTTCTGCACTTCTCTTCTAACAATGGGTATCAAAACAAAAAATAGGTCTATTTTCCATTCCAAATATAAAGGACTTCTGTTTTCCATTGTGTCTGTCAAAGAAAGAAAGTGAACAGTTCATATTCAACCACTTCAAAGTAGCAGATTAAAATCAGCTTTCTATAAAGCAGCATACCTCCCAGGAACTGGGACACTAACTCTGTATGGCCCTGCCTAACTACTGCAGGCAGCTAGATTGTGATTTCCAGAGCTTTCCACTTGCTTTCAGCAAGGTGTCATGACAAAAACTCGGATGCTTTTTTTGGTTTTGCCATGCATTGCAGGGGGATCAGAGCAGTGTGAGAGCTCATGTGAAAAATTTGCTCCCACTTGTCTTAAATTCATCTGACTGCTCTCTCAAGCACAGTGTTGGTTTCTCTACTTGAGAGAGCAAGGGTGATTCTGCCAGAGGTGGTCAGGCTGACTTTTGCTTCTCATTCAGTCTTCATTTGGCCATTCTCTGCTTGCTGTATCAGTTTTTCTTGGTTCTCTGGGTTTATTTCAACCATTTCAAGATGGTATTAAATATTTAAAAACACGAATGAAAGAAAATATCTAGGATGGACTAGACAATTTCTGATTTTTTTGTTGTTGTTGCTGATTCAAAAAAATTGTATGTGAAATGAATTATATGCTCAAAGTTGCATTGCTACTCAATCTGAACATGCTGCAGTTAGACCCGTGGGTAGAGCTGGAGCCATTTGGGTTATGCAGCAGCATTATATTCATGTGGATGTCAAATCTGACCCCAGCTGGAGAAAATTAATTGCTTCACCATACAGAATTTCTATATATTATATAGGACTTTTATCACGTATATTGTATTTCTGTCCAACACCCAAAACCCCTTGGGGCAGGAACATCTGATTAATGGCTTGGGCTTATACCTTTGGTATAAATATTAAGAAGCAGGATTATGCATCAAATGCAGAATATTTGGTGAGAAGGGCACTTGCTTACCTCTCTCCTTGCTTAAGAACACTCCTAAGGCTGATTTTTATGAACTGGGAAAGAAGGAACACATTAACTTCATGCTGTTGTTTATGCAGTAGTGATTGTTTTGTTGCCCAATGAAACACTGTCGCTATCTTAGTCTAGTATGTCACAGAATCTTTTAAATGTATAACTCTTCTCTTGGGGTGGGAGTTGGGAGAAATAAAAAAAAATGCCATTACCTTTCTCATGAAATGAATAGCATTTTGATAAATGTAAACTTCCATCCCAGAGAATATTCTGGAAAGCTAGTATGGATGGGAGGTGAAGATAAATACAGTTAAAATGATATTTTCCTTCGATATGGCATCACACTGTAGACAACATAATGCTAATATATCTTAATGGCTGTGCCTTTTAAGAGCTGAATATCAGTCAAGCATATAATTTCATGTTGTCTGGAAAAACATAAGAAGGAGTATCTAACAGGACAGAATAAGGCACCACATTCTAGAATAATTATTTATCATTACCTTGCTATAGAATCCTACCTTTTAAAAAATACAATTTCCTAACCCTTCTGTGTTTGAATGATTGCAGGTGTTTTAGTGAAGTAATAAACTCTCACTAGGAAGAGGTTCAAAAAAGCTGTTTATAGTGGCTCCAGCTTGGTGTTGCACACCATTTTGGCCACTATTCCTAAAGTAGGTATATTCTGCTTAGCAATTTTTTTTCCTTACACTTTGTAGAATTGCTAGAATACTGCAATATTTTCTTCTCCTTTTATTAAAGATCTTAAACAGCTCCAAGAATCTACAAATCCCAAGTCATGTGGAATCCCATACTTTATGCTTTAATGTCCAATGCCATATCGTAACATTTCAGTTTTAGCTACAATGCTTGAACACAATTAAAATAATATACATGAGAATTTTAACTTGCATGTCTCCAGCAACTGCTATTTTTAAAGAAGAATCATCACTTACAGCAAGTTTTGGTAAGATCCTAAGAGGTAGCTGTTGGCAGATGTTGCTGTTGAGTCTCACTACAATTTTGAAATGTCATCTTAATTAAATGCTTCAGTGAACTTTAAGATGTTCACTCCCATGCATTTTTTTCCTCTCTCGTAAGATGCATGCTTACTTCAAGTTTGTCAGTGCTGCCACCCAAGCTGTCCAAAGTCACTTGTGTGCATGAGAGGAGAAACAGTCATCCGTCATTTCATTTACACCTTGAAATGACAGCAGCTGGGGAGGAATAAAACAGCTGAAAAAACTTTATTGGGTAGAAGAATAGGATGGTTCTGGCATATTAAAGTGGCTGTGTGTGTAATAGGGTCTCTGACTTCCACTGCTACTCTCTGGTGCTGTGGAAGATGGGCTGCTAAAGACATGGGTGATGGAGGAAACATTTCTAGCAGGGGTTAACCAGCCTCTGCTGGTTTGCACCAGCCCCTGCCAAGAGGCAGGTGGGTGTTCAGCAGGTGTCAGTCACTATTGGCTAGTTAACAACAGATTGCTTCACTATTGGAACCTTTGCTGGCTCTGAGACTATCTTTTATTTCTGGACCTATAATCACGGAAGAATTTTGCACTAGATACATGCAGAATTACAGGAAATTCTTAGAATAAATCCTATCCTTGTCCACCACTGAAAGCCAGAGAGAGCACGGACTGTGCATGCTGAACGATGCTGGTCCAGCGATAGCCTTTGGAGGCCTGACTGAAATGATTAATCCATTCAGGCCTGTTATTACCATTCCTGCCCTAAATTCCCCAAAGAGACTTAAATCAAGACAGTGAACAGTATCCTTAGATTTAGTGAGCATTGCGTTTTTAGCCCTTCATCCTAACCAAAATCATCTTTCTGCCTTGATTTGTGCACCCTGCAAGGGCTTCTGTCATTACTGGCAGGCAGCATCAAACACCAGCACAATTACTCTCTGTTTGCACTGTTAGACCACTGCTGTTCACCTCTAGTGGATTTGGGAACTGGCTTCCTCAGCAGCAAACATTTTTCCCCTTCACAGGCTCAAAATAAGGGTTGGAGAGGAAATAAAATGAAGTTAGTGCTTTATTCAATACATGTGTATTTAAGATGACAATTAGTTTGGTTTTCATCTGCTGGATTTTTATTTTTTTTTCAATTTTCCCTTTCTGATGATGGTGCAGTGATGCTGTAATGCTCCCTTCAGTGACAGTGAAAGGTTACATTTAACTGATCCGGCTCACTTCCACATTTGATACCTCGGTGATTTAATGTTCCAGGTAAACTGAGCTAGTGCAGTGCTGAAAGGTAATAACCTTTTCTCCTTGATTTCCCCGCCCCCCAAATATATATGGACACATACATACAAAACACTGTTTGACTTCAACTATCTATACTTCTAGGTGATCGAATTTTGCCCCAAAATCTAGTATCAAATTTCAATCTTATTTGTCTGTGAATCAATTCTTTGTATAAGATAACATCTCTGCTCACATGTTCATTTAAGCTTAACTGCACGTTTGCCAATTAAGTTAGATGGTGAGTCAAAGAAAATCAACAAAACTAAAGGTGAGTCGACAGAAGGCTGCGTGGCGCCGGTGCTGGTCCGGCGGCCTTACGGGGGCAACCAGGTGAGTGCGCTCGTCAGACGCGGCCCACGGGCACTCCAGCGCCGGCCCTGCTCCGGCCCTCCGGCCCCCGCGCCGTTCCGAGCAGACA
>VXBS01009634.1:105200-198818 GCA_013400255.1 Sitta europaea
TTTTTTTTTTTTTTTTTTTAATGTAGGCTTATGGAGTCTGAGGCCTGATTGATTTTTTAATCAATTCTCTTCAGCCCTTCATAGTCAGCACTAACATTAGTAATTTTTATGCTACCAAGAAAACCTAAGAAAACACCGGAACACTTACAGGCAAAAGAAAGCAACGGTGATAAATTGCATTGCAGATTGAAAAGTACTATAATGTTGTTGTTTCAAGTGTCAGTTGCAGTTATTTGCCACAAGCTAAACCTACATGTGGTGATACAGGGACCAGGGATCTTCCTGACTTATGTCCCCGTGACAGCTCACACAAAAACTTCTTAGGCAATTTCCTCACTAGGTAGTAGTCACTGTGACTGAGAAGAGCTGCCCCCAGAAACAGTCTCTAAGTGTTTCTGAGACCTCATCACAAGTGTGTTTGTATCCTGAATACTGCAGGCTGTGTTTCCCTTTTGAAAGGGAACCCGTTGACTCTCCTGGGTTTTAGCTCTCTGGGTGGTCTTGCAGGTGAGAAGGAGCACTCTGGCCACGTGTGGCAGGTCAGAGCAGTACAGGTGCTGAGTACTGAGCAGCTGCTAAGATACCAGGTGGATTTATAAAGAAAAAGCCTTTCAGGATCCCCTTTTTCAAGACAATTCCAATAGAGAAGAAACATGGGGGTTCTTAGACTTTTGGAAATTGGTTAGACATTTTTGGCCAGTCCTAAGTAGAAAAATGGCTCGTTACAGTATAGAGCTTAATTAATCACAAACTTTAAGTTTTAAATTTCTTGCTGGCAAGCCAAGCAAATTCTCATTTGAGCTGGTTTGTTAAACATTTTTTATTGTTTAATAAATATTTAGTAAATGGTAAATGTTTAGTGAATATTTAGTAACTTGTTTACTTAACAGTTTAATTGTGTAGTGTAAAGTAACTACCACTTTTAACTAGGCACATGAATATTTTGTGTTTTGTATCTAGTTCTCATAGTGAAGAAACTAAAAATTACTGCCTGCAAAATGGGCCATCTTTTTTGTTTGTTTGTTTATTTGCTGTTTAAACAAATTTATTTATTACTTTCAGCTTTTTATCAGTGCAGCTTTAATCACATGTCATCTTCAGCCACTTATGCAAAACAGTTCATGGGACAGCAATTAAGAGTCTGTTGATTTCCAGCATTCATTTTATACTGCTGAAGTCTCCATGGTGAAAATCTGCTGCAAACCTAGCTGTACATCTTTGCAATGTCAGGGCCCATGTTAACAGTTTTGAAAAATGTTACCTGGCATTTGAGAGTCCTCCCACTGGAAAACTGCATCTATTTCCTTTTTTTTTTTTAATAGAAATATGAGCATGGTCATTAATTAATAAGAATGGATTGTTGCTAAAAACACATACTACTCTGAATTGATATGGGATAATGAGGGAGCAAGTTAATTTTGAAAAAATAATTTGGAAACTCAAGAATTATGAATGAGTATCTATTTTTGGATCTATATTTTTATTGCAGACCCTTTCTCAGGGTAAATTTCTGTCACAGTTCTGGAGTGCACTGTGTGATGGATATTTGCAACTTTCAATAATGATTTCTCTAATCAAAACAATTAATTGCACAAGTTTAATAATAGTATTGAAATCAGCCTACGAAGCCTGTGTTGTCCTACTGTGAGATCAGATACTGTTGTGTTACTGAAACACAAAGCCTCAAAAGGACAACAACCAGCAATGCTCATTAGCTTAATTGCTAATTTTACTAGATTCTAGCCCATGCCAGGGCTGTCTTCAAGGTGAATTTTTGTACCATAATCTCTCTTACATATAATGAGGTGTTTGTGTTTCATATTTCTTGTGTAAATTGCTGATAATTTCTGCCATTTACTTGAGATACAATGAGACTCAAAAGAGAGAGAGAGAGAGAGATGGCACCCAGGTCTAGCAGCAGCTATCTGAATCAGGTGATCCTTAAGGTCCCTTCCAACCCACACTGATCCATGATTGTATAGAAAAGTAATGTAAAGGCCACTTTGGCCCTTGGGCCCTTTGGAACTCGAGGGGGTAGTTCTGTCCCTCTTGATGGTTTGGAAGTTGAAGCCACAGGCTTGCCACTGTTGCTTGTGAATGATGACCTCTCTGAGAACAGTGGTAAAATGAGCACTTATGTTTGTAGAAATTTATCTGCAGATCATGGTTCCTACCTAGGCAATAGCTTGCCTTCATGTGGGACATCTTATTGTAGTAACCACATCTCTAAGTCTGTATGATTTCCTGTTTGTTTTCAATGTTCTTTCATCCCTCAGCGTATGCTTGGAAGAAAAAAAGATGCTGTGATTAGGTGGAAGACCATAGAGAAATATTTTCTTTATGAACCACTAGATGAAGTATTCCTTAGGCAGAAAGGATGCAGCAGATATAGCTCTGAACTAATTTTCTTCAGAATTTGAGAAGCTTGTTCTCCACTCAGTCATCTCCCCTTATAAAAAAGGTTTCAGACACCTCTATTTTTCTCTGGAACTTGAAGGCCTAATAAGGTTCATTTTTTTACCAAATGTGCCTTATTTTGTTTCCATGAATGTGTCTGGCCAATATAGGAGTTGGGTTGTTGTCTGACACAGGCTCTTCCAGCAGTGTTGGAGTTTAGGTGGCCTCACATTTAGAAAAATAACAGTGACATCACATAGATGATAGGATATATTAACTCAGCAAGCTAATCGTCTGAGGCAAGGAAATTTCAATATTTGAGCCTCTCCAGGATAAGGGAATATAACTGGCTTCTAGTGAAATAATAAGGCCTTAATCTTGCAATTAAATTTTCTTTTTGCTTTGCTCTGGCCTCTGTCAAATAATTCATGAAAAGTGCCTTATATATCTAAAGGAAGCAATGAGATTTTCATTTTTGGACACTGATGCAGAGTCCTATTGATCCCATTGCAATATAAATATTGTGGCAGAGCTGATCCAATAGTGACAGCCCAAAGGGGTTTTCCCCTTGACTCTTAGATCAGAAATACCACAGATTTGGTGCTTCTCCTTGCTATCTCTATACACCAGCTGAGGTACCAAAGCAGCATGGAAGCTGAGCTGCCTGTCCACTGTCCAAGTTGAGCAGGCCAAGCCATTCCAGCCTGAAGGTCAGTGTTGTGCTGTTTGTAGCCCTGTGGCTCTGCCTCATCCAGGACATTTGGCTTTGGCTTTGCCAGATCCATGCAGTTGTGTGAACAGAGCACAGGTTTGGGCTCAGGTGGGAAGTGAAGCAAGAACCTGCCTCTTCAGGGTTGATGAGCTTGTGTGAGGATGGTGATGGCATCCTGAAAGCCTGGAGTTGTCTTTCTTTTTTCAAACAGTAGCTGCTTACCAGACAATCTGGTTCACTGGGTGTTCAGTAGGGATTATCTGCTTGCAAAATTTTGTCCTAGTTAAAATATGAAATATGAAATATTCAGTGCCAGGGTTAATATCAATGGTGCCGTGTTTGCACTGTGAAACAGGAAATACAACTTCATGGTTTATGATTCTGTTGTCTCTCCTGCTCGCTTTATACAATGTTTTTTGGAAACTTTAAGACCGAGTTAATTAACGTGCACCCTTTTATTTTGAACAAGCAAAGGTACTAACCATGTTTACTTTTTCAGCTTGGGTTGTGGTTAGCACTTTCCATGGAATGGAAATTAATGACAGAAACCATTGTTCCTTGTGCTTTTGCTAAAATGATTTTTTGCTGGGTAGCATTTAGTGTTCTACTGGCCTGGTAACTTCTCAGTTGTGGGTCTTTCTTTGCTTCAGAAACAGGACATTTATAATGTAAAAAATATATTTAGGTTTGATTACCAGAGGCTAGTTAAAGAGAAGAAATTACAAAAGATAAAGTAGAAAAAAAGGCAAAGGTAGAAAAAGGCAGTTAAGAAACAAACCCCTTAAAGTCAGTGGAGCTGTGGAAAATGTCTATAATTAAGTTAGGAGATTTGATTACTTTCAAGTTGAGCAAGAGGAGAAAAGAACAGAAAAGGCTTTTTTTTTTTTTACAGATTTGTCTTCCTGACACTTCTACATATGTTGTGACCAGAGGCTTCTGTTTTCAGGACTTATATGTCAGCTATTTCTTACATACACTGCAAGTGTATTCCATGGGCCTGAATCTGGGAACTTGGGTTTCATGCAAGCCAGAGATTATGCCCAGACAAG
The DNA here is from genome assembly GCA_013400255.1 of Sitta europaea. Lineage (NCBI taxonomy): Eukaryota > Metazoa > Chordata > Aves > Passeriformes > Sittidae > Sitta > Sitta europaea. Next base: position 109,359 of record VXBS01009634.1, read on the forward strand.
GTGAATTCCGGTGCATCCAGGAGATCAAAAATGAATTAAGTTTTTTTGATAAACATGGGAATGACAGAGGGGTCTTGACTTGGAAGAGAACATAAGCATAATCATAACATTCAGTTATTATTGTAGGTATAGCGTGGGACTCCTACATACAGCCTCTTAGAGGGTGCAGTGTGGAATTGGATCTCTGGTGCCAGTTCTTAAAATTACTTCCAAGTCCTTGGGAAGTATTATTTGATGAACAATTTATTTAATAAGCAGCTTCTTTATTTTCTTTTCTTTTTTCAAAGACAACTTACTTTCAAACTTTACAGCTTAGTAAGGTGTAGTTTAATATCTGTCGGAAATTCCTTGTCTTTTGCAAATAATGATTTCAAGAGGTAGGGGGCTTTGTGTGTGTTCTGACTTCACCCATGGTGAGAAGTGGTTTTGTGTTTTATAATATTTCTCCAAATGGAAGCAAAAATGGGAGTGAATCATAGAAGCATGAATGAGTAATTTCTTTGTAGAGAAATGCATGGAGAAGACACATGTCCCTTGTGCTGGGAACAAGAGTTTGTGCCTTTTGTGGCTGCTATTGCATAGTAAAAACTGCATCTCACTTGGAAATCCTTCTGCCAAATGGTATTAAGCATTCTGTATTTATTTCTACAAAATGAAAAGATTTTTGCATAGTATCTTTGTAGGAATATTTGCTATTAATATTCCTTCCAAATGATACTTATATACCAGACAGTGTTTTCTCTTTGCACGTCACATTTTTTTACACCCTACAATAACGTTTCTCTAAATGCACAATATGTCATGTCTATATAATGAAAATACAGGAAGTGGTACTGAAACTAGAATCTTTAGAGTATAAGCCTAAACTCTGTTATGACTCTCTAGGTAGTTTTTGTTTCGTGATGAGCTTATTGAACAATGGAAACAGGGAAATGCATCTCCAGTACAGCATTTTTTTAATGTATTATTTAGTTCTGCACTGATAATAATGAGAGAATTAGAAAAGCTTTTGAGATGAATCCCTGACTCAACCAAGCCCATGGTACTTTTCTCTCTAACTTCAGCCAAGCCAGTTTTCAGCTACCAGGCTTAAGTCTTTGAGTTTGCCTTTTAAGCAGGCTTCCTGCTTTGTATGCTGAACATTTGTTCCTAAGGCAACTGCATCCAATTACACCTACCCATACATGGTCCTTATTATATGTTCCTGAGCACTACTGAGGAGCTCAATTTAAATTATAGAATAATTATTTCTTTTAATAGATGTGCAATTTTTAATTTCTTTGAACTTAGTGTTTAGTAAGTACTTAATAGCTTGTCTCCACATGAGTAGAAAGCATCTACAGGAATTAAGAGGCCACACTTTCTTCCCATTGCCTAGAAAACTGACTACCAAGGCCCAGGTGCTGAAAGGAAGATGAACATATATACAATTGTTTACAGCTTTAGGTTGGGAGTGAAAGATTGAGACTGCTTATAGGGCATGTTATAGAAGCACCAGTACAGGAAAAAAGGTCTGTTACCAATTGAAAGTTTTATATTGCTCTAAGTTCAAACTCACATTTTTACTAGATAATAAAGCATTGTTCATGTCTTACCACTTCAGATGCAGACAAACAATCTCTCTATACTAGAGTGGGTGTCACTGAATGGGTCTGAGGCAGAAACCTTTTAAAACAGCAAAAGAAAGGCATTCTAGTTCATCATTTGTATAAGCAGCAGTTTGGAAGCCAGTTAGTTTTTTACTGGCCTGGCTCAGTCAGGTAAGGAATAAGAACATATAAACCCAGAACTCCTTGCAAATGTAAACAAAGGACAGTGTGCTTTGGGATGAAATTAGTGTTATTGGAGAACTTTGAAATAGGCTAGAGATAACAGAATGTTGTACATTCAGCTTAGATTTTTGGGTTTGTTGCTGTTTTTGTCATATTATCCCACCACAAACCATATGTGTGATGGGCAGTATGTGGCTTGCAGAAACCCCCTGGAAAAGTTTAAAATCTATGTAATGAAGCTGTTTGAGTTAGTGCATTAACCTCTTATCTCTCTATTTTTGAAGGCCAGAATTGTTGCATCTTCATGTTGGTAAAACTGATAAAAGCTAAGAGGGATTTTGTCTATCTAAGATGGGGAGCTAATGGCATGAAGGAATGCTGAAGTCCTGAAGGGAATTCAGGATTCTGGTCTGATCTGTAATAGGTTAATGAAAGCTGTACAATGTGGCAAGCTTGGACACTCTTAAACCTCCACAGAGTCCCAGAGCCTGCTCACCAAAGTATTTTTACAAACAGAATATGCAATATCACAAGGCTAGAGTTTCTTTTGCTATTAGAACTTGTTCTGCACCTTTCAAGAGGAAGTGCAGTGACTGCATCTAGTCCCAGCTTCCAACTGAGAGCATTTGTGTTGCAGCTATCTTTTGGTGTAAGCATGTATAAAAACTCTCTTCCATCCAAGAGCATTCCCCTAGTGAATGTCTAGGGAATTCTTGTTTCCTTTACTTTTTTTTTTTTTTTTTTTTTTTTTTTTTTTTTTTTTTTTTTTTTTTAAATTTTTTTTTACTTTTTTTTTTTTTTTTTTAATGCAGAAGTCAATTAGACAGTTCTTTTTGATCCTCCAATTATTTATAAGAAAATGATCCTTTTTGTTTATGCTAGGTGACAACAGCATGGGAGCAATGAATCTGCCTTTGTCTCAGAAGGAGTTCAAAGCAGGAAGAGGTAAAACAATCTCAAATGCTGAGGTAATTAGGATCTTGAAACACTTTTTAGGAGGGAGGTTCATAGAATCTATGCAAAGTTGCATGCCCAGTAGTAGGAATTGTACCAGAGAAATAAGAGATCAAGAGGCATAAAGTACCCTGGATATCAACTGCTCTAGCTGAATTGCTTGCATTGTAGAAAAACTGGAAGGTACAAAACATAATCAGTACCTTGCAGAAAGGCTTCTTCTGCTTGAGATGTATAGCTCTCAGTTCAAGGTTAAAATAGTTGCACTGTATTCTGATTTGTGTAACAGCAACTGATTTTACTAAAATATAAGTGGTTATAGAAATCTCAGTTCAGTGTTGAAGCTGATGAATTTCACTGATGGATTTCAATGACTGACCTTGAAAGTCTGCTCTTTCTTGGGGTTTTTGTTGCTGTTGATTTATTTCCCAATAGCCTGAATTATTGTCACCTCATAAAGACGATTTCATTAGATTTCTTTTTTTAGTGTTAAAATTAGAGCAATTCTCAGCCATTACAAAACACAAATAATGTAGCCCAAATACTTTTGCATTTATAAGCTTTTGGGACTAACTAATGAATGACATTTAAACACTATAGTAGTTATGATAAGGTGACATTTCAGGCATGTCAGTGTTGAAGAAGCATTTGGACAAAGCACTTTATAATATGCATTAACTTTTTGTCAGCCCTGAAGCTGGCAGTTGGATGAGATGATCATGGTAGGTCCTGTCCAGCTGAATTTATTCATTTTTTTCCTACTCTTCATCTCTCATAATTTCTTTATGCTAATGTTACACCATTAAAATATTAAGGACCTTACCCAGTAACCAAAATAATAACTGAAAACACCCATGGGTGTAATGCATCTGCTTTGCAGTTGAAAAATAGCTGTAGTGCTTTTATTCAGTTAAATAATGAGGAAGCTATGTTTTGTTGGAGTTACTGAGTTGCAAGTTATTGAGTTGTCCTGCAACTATTTGATACATAAGTTTCAAGCCTGCAAAATTATGTAAGGATAACTTCAGCTGTGCACAAGCTGTGTGGTGTGGCTAAAATTATTTGTTTGTATATATTAGCTTTGAGAATGTTAATTATCTGTATTGCCCCAGGCAGTTGGTTTTAGCTAACAGTGAATATAAATTTTTTTGAGAATACTAATTTGATATTCTTTGCATCATAAAATATAATTTTTATTTGTCTATGCTAAGTATAGCTGTCTAGAAGATTGCATCTTTGCTTTCATATAGAAATTCTAAGCCAATTTGTGTGTGCATAGACCAATTTTTATTTCAAACATAAATAATTCCATGCACTGTCAAAATACTTGAATTCTCTTAGTCATTTTGTCCTTTTCAAAGTAATCACTGATCTATGCTTTATTTTTTTTCTACAGTCTGATCTTGTGTTTTTTCAGAATGTAATATGAAAGTATGAAAATAATTTGCATATGCTGGGCAATTTAGCTTGACACAAAGGTCTGTCTGTACAGAAAAACCCTTGTGACAGGGTTTCTTTGTGGTTATTTAACACAAATTAAAACCTGTATAAATTAGAGTCTTGATGGATGTTTGACTTATTTCAGAAAAATGTATTTCTTCAGGTAATAAATCTAAGTGAGCAATTAGACATTGTTGCAACATGTTGAGGACTTAAGTCTTGATTGCAAGAAGCACCATTTCCTTAAGCATAAAATCCTCTTCAAATCAAATACATCATTAATTCTATTTAAATTGGTTCTCAGTTGACTTCAGTGAAGTAAAGTACTAGTTAAGCAGTACAAGCTTGTAGAATACAGCTTAAAATAAGTAGCTCGGAAAAGACCAGTAAAGATGTAGGGTTTGGATGAAACAGCATTAAATTTTCAGATTTGTCTCTGAAATGAAACTACAGTTCAAATGCCCTAGATCCCAAATGCAGCATGTGGCAAGAAACTGCAGCTACCTTTTCCTGGTGTTTTTGTTTGGTTTGGTTGCTTGCTTTTTTTGTTTGTTTTGTTTTGAGGTTTTTTGTTTGTTTGGGGTTTCCTTATGTGTTCAGGTTTAACTCTGGGTCAGGGTTTTGGAAAGGGATTTTGTTACACACAAGTCTTATAGACTTGTAGGCTGTACAAGATTTATAGCCTCTAATGTAGAACACAACTCTTCTCGTTCTATATAAACATTGCTTAAGGGACAGCCATCTTTAAGTGGCCACTATTAGCCACACTTCATTTGCAAGCAATTAGCTGCAATTTGGACAAAGGGAGTGTGGGGAGAGGGAGAGAAATTAATCTTCCCGTGGGAAGCTGTACTGTTGCTTTCTGTTCTCCAGCCAGGTCACTCTCTTAGAGCCCTCAGCTTCTCCCTTTCTGCACTCTCAACCCCATTTACAACTTCAATTGTCTTTTCTCTCAACTACTGATTATTTTTTTTCCTCTCCTGTTTAGGTTTCTTATCTGTCATGGTGAGATCTCATTCATTTTCTAACAGCCAGCTGCAGTAATGGTTGTGTATAGATAAAGACTAGACCTGAAAGAAAAGGAAATTCAGAGACTCTTAACACCAAAAAAATTCTGGACACTGATGTGCTAAAAAGCACCCCCCTGCTAATATGTTCTGAATTTTCTGTGGGAAACCCAAAGAGATAAGGTGGCCAGTGCTAGAAAACCAACTCTCAAAGCAGTCAGGGAAACATGCCAAAGGGGGAGGATGCTAAATGATGAATTATACCAGTTAAAATTAACTTTTAAATGAGTGAACATAGGTTTCTAAATAGAGATGGTGTTTCAAGTTGCTTTATGATAGGATCTGTAGAACTCCTGGGCACCAGTACCAATATTGTGAATGTGAAGTAGTATCTGTCCTGCAGAGGAATGGACTTCCCAATCTGTTTGTGTATAGCCTGCAATCTCTAAGAATGAAATGTTAGTAAATTATATTGAAGCTGTCTGCCTCCTTTAAACCAGTGTTTTCTGAAGAGCTGGGCAAACTGTCTGGCCTTCCCTCACAGCTCCTGCAGGTGAAACAGGAAATGTCAGTGCACACAGCAGATGTCCCATAACTCACCTGAGTGCTGGTTTGGATTGTCATGATGTGCTGGACTATCCATATGCATATATATGGCAGCCAACAAAAAAGATTTTGGCAGTAACAGAGCAACAGGAATAAAATATGGAAATCTAAGGAAAACACACCATCAATTCACTAAGTAAAAGATTAAAGGCAAAATAAAACACCAAGTGAAAGAGATTTTTATGGAAGTGTAAGAGTACGTGGGTGAGATGCCATATGGAGCATTGGGTTGCAGGCAGCCAAATTTGCATCTGATGTGAGCTCTGTGAAAACTTGTAAGGAAATAAATAGGATAAGAAAAACTTTAAAGAATAGCAAAGGCATAGGAGAGGTCATGAAAATTTCAAACAGGTCTGAAGAGCTAGGACTGGGAAGAAAACTAGGCTTCTCTTGAAAATCTCAGAAGTGTCAAGGTTTCTGGTATCTTTATACTTTTGTTTAAATCTTTGTACTCTTATTTAAATAAGGAATGAACTCAAACATTAACACATGAACTGATTGCACCCTGAACAAGTTTTATTAAAAGGTGAGTACTAGCAGGGCTATGTTGCAATTGTACTCTTTTCTTTTGTATGTAGGCAGAAAGTAAAAAGCACCTTTATCTGAAATAACCAAATGAAAAAACCCACACAATCTAGTATCAGTCAAAAATTACCTTTGCATATTGCTGTGCAAATACTTAAAGAGAATGTTAAGAAGATTCCTTCAGTTTAAACATTTCCTTCTCTCTGTACTATATCCGAAGCATCCATAGTAAACAAAAATAGTGGCTAGATCTTGGTTATGCTTTTTCTCACCTCGTATTGTTTCCTGACTTAGAAATTTGTTGGCCAGCAAACTCAACTGTTCCTGGTAAGGGACAGAGAAGAGAGACCTCTTCCATGGACAGTAGATTTTGGGGGCAATGAGTTACATTGGTGATCTCAGAACAAGCAGTAGTGTCAACTTGTTGTTTCTATGGATATTGTTTAGACTGTATCAGTCCAGGATAACATGAATGCAGGGAATGGAGTAGCATATTGATGTGGTCTGTGTTCTAGAAGTAGTTTGTACTGGGAAGTTGTCTGGGAAGGGTACCCTTCCTTTCCACATAAATTGGAATCCACAGTTCTCTCTCCCTCCTTTGCTTGGTGGCTGAGCCTGTCCATATACAATTCCAGTATCCAAATCAAGATTTTAATCCTGATGTTACAGTGCTCTGTGCTTTCCATTGATTTAAATATAAATATGATTCACAGCCCAATTCAAACCAATGCATGTGTGTGCAATGTTTGCAGCCAGTGCTGTTGGGCTTTTAGTGTTACCTTGGTGAAATATGTGTCCCTGAACAGAAACAGTTAAATTTTAGCAGAACAAGTGCCACAAGAGAACATTATGTAGTGATCCCCATGGCATGTTTGGACTGTTTCTTTATGTTGACTGATTGTTCTTGCAACTTATTTCCTCCCTCCTTTTCTAATAATTAAATTTGTTTGCTTGTATAAAGCCCATTAATTTTGCATTGAATTTACTGTCTCTATCCCAGCTATGGATTTGTTCATCTAAGGCATTTTCCAAAAGTCTTAATTTAGCCTTTTCTACAGCTGCAACAATGAATATTGTATTTGACAACCAGTTATTTCAACCTGCATAGAGCACTTCTTGAGTGGTGTTCATAGAAAAATGGAAAAATTAGTAAGGGAGTTGAAGGAAAGTCTATGTACTATGCTTTTTTCTTGGCCAGTAGAAACAAGGCAAAACTCTTTAGGGAAAAACAGGGAAGACTTTGGGAAAGAAATTTGTGCTGTTTTCCTATGACTCAGCTGTTCTGCTGAGAAGTCCATAAGCACCCACAATGTACTAAATCCCTGCTTTGGGTGCTCAGTGGAATTCAGAGACAGATTTTTTTTTTTAATTTAGAAATTGGAATGTGCTTTGAAAATTAATTCCAAAATACTGGAAATTTTTGTGTTGTCCATGGTGCATATTGTTGAGTGGGTGATGGATAAAAGTATAATTTGAAATAATATGACAATGTAGTTATAATGAGAAAGTTTGGATTTTTTTAATGGCTTCTTATTCTGTAAGCTTTAAGATCCACAGACAAGGTACTGTAACCAGAAAACACCACAATTGCATTGCCAAGCCCCAAATTAGATGTATTTCTTCTGGGCTGGTACAGTCCTTTTAATTTAGACTTTCTAACACCTGGAATGTCTATAGCCCATTAGCTCTTACAGCACTTATTTCCAGTAACTCCTGTTACTTGAGGACAGAAATACAGGAATTGCCATGGTTGCTCTGAATTGAGTTCAATCTAATTGTTATTTAGCTTTCAAGAGAAAGAAAGGTTAGACAGGTGTGAAAAGGTATTATGAGAGAACTTGTCCAGAAAGTTGCTGTTGGTTTTTTGTGGCTTTTTCTTTTTTCTTTTTTTTTTTTTTTTCTTTTTTTTCCCCCTGATTCCCTTAGAGTTAGCTGGTAAAAATAGGAGTTCACATATTTAAATTCAGGTTTTGAATGTTTTGGCAGGTGGTGTCTTACAGGTTCAGATAGCATCTTAAAATAATCTAACAGCTTGCCTATGTATATTTAAACTGCAAAATAGAATCTATTGTGCCAGCTATGATAAATTATATGGAATAATTATCTTTGGCCATGCAAATAGCAGTGGGCTTTTTTGATTTGATTGTTACTGATTTACTTCAGAATTCTCGAATACCTGACAAGGTAGAACAGCATTGAAAGATAAGAGCAAGCTGATCATGAAATCATGTTTTGCTGAGCAGTAAAAAAGGCCTAGCTACCAAGTAACAGTGAAAAAATACCAGAACATGATGTCATCCCCCCTTATGCCATGTGTGTTAGGAAACAAACTTGTCTGAAATGGGAGCACAAGCAGGTGAACCAGATAAAGTAGTATAACCTAAAATATTTCTGTGTCTTAAAAGTATAAGAAGTAGCTGCACTGATGCCTAGACATTCTGCACAGTTTTGGTGAAGGACAGGAAGATGAAAAAAGTAATTTTTAATTTTCAAAAGTATCATCATAAGATAGACTTATTTTCTTCTTTGTCTGTTTCCCAAATTAAATTATGTGTATTTTTTTCTGAAACCAGGAGGCCTTTACAAAAGTGTAAGTACAGCTCAATTACAGGAGCCTTCATCCCCATAAGTAAAAGACAAGCTGGTCACATACTTAAACTGTTGAAAAATGCAAAAGATCTTTGAATGTAAAGTGTAAGTAAAAATTCACTTATTCTGTTTCACAATGTCACTCTTGTGAAAGTTTAACTTTGTCTTTAATGGAGTTCAGATTTTCAGTTATTGTTACTTTTTCCAATGTATTTAGCATGTTATACCTAAACCCTGTCTCTCATGCTAGGTTTTTTCACATACTTGAACCACCTCTTGAAAGATTCTCTTACATGGTGTCCAGAAAGACCTGCAACCTGATAGGTATTAGTTTTGAATGTTGCTTGCAGCTTGCCCAGGCATTAGGCATATTTTGTGATTTTTGCCACTGTTTCCATCCCAGGCCAGTTCTGTTTGTCCCCTTGTTGTGCCCTCATTTGATCCTGTTTATTTTGTACCACTGGGGGAAAAGTGCTCTAAATAATAATTCTGTTACTGGCACTGATGGTCCCAGTTTAGCTGGATTCTGAATGTTACCATAATATAAATATTTATAAGTTGTTCCCACTGATTGTAATGCCAAGGGCTGGTGTGTTTCTGGTCTGACATGGAGCCCTGCAAACCTGTCAAGTGACATTCATTGTGACATGACTGGCAAGGAGGGATTGTGTGTGGTTTATTATTTAGTGGGAATGAGCTCATGGAGTCAGACAAAGCATTTGGGTTCTCCTGGTTTTGCTGGAAAAAAGACATCTGTATCAGTTGCATAAATGTTTTTCTTTTCTTTAACAGAAAAAGGTAATTGAGAGAACTTTCCTGTTTATAACATCTATAAATATGAGATGGGGTGTTTGGATTTGCTGTAGAAGTTTGTTAGAAAATGCCTCGAAGAGGAATGCTATTCTCTTTTCACATGTGTCCTGCAGGAGAGTTTTGGACCTTTGCATGTCTTCTTGGGTGACCTGTAATGATCATCCTGGGAGGTGAGTGACCTCAGACTGAGGGCAGCCTGGATCTTTCAGGTGCACGCTGCTCCACACCTTGGATCTTTTACAGATTTTTTAAAATTTCTTTTTTACCAATTCCAAGGTGACTAATGCATTCAGAAAGATTACATCATGCTAATTGCTAAGAAGAATTTGACAAGTTATGTTCTTTCCCAGGGTGGCAGTGTGAAGTGCAGGAACATAAATCAAGCCTTGATTTATGGCACAGGCTGAGATAGGAAGTGACTAGAGATGGGATAGACAACAGTCTTATTTTGTTATAAGAAAAACTGAAGTCACCTGTGAATGTAAGCTCAGGAGGAACAGAGTGACATTCAGCACTATTCTTGGTGCTGACTGTTCTCAGCACCTGGTGAGTTGACCTGTTAAGAGATATGTGAAGGAAATGGTGACAGCCCAGCGAGGGCAGTGAACAGCTTGAGTGATGGCCTCTTCCCTCTCCAGTTCCTCTGGCTGCTGCCTCCCTCCTGTGTGTTTTGTCCCATTATTTAAATCTTTTATGCATTTCACAGTAAAGGAAGCATACTGCACCAGGAATGAACCTGTGATAAAATTCCTGGTTTTGATATTGATGCTTCTGCAATATGATGGCATCTGCAAGGAAGGTGTTCCCTCTTGTTCTGTCAGGCTTACCTATCCTTTGTATGACAGTTGAAAAAGATATTTTTCACTGTATAGTGGTCTTTTGGGGGAGGGATATGCCTGGTGAAGCAATTTATAAAGTGATGAAATTATGTTTCATTTGGGAAGTATTCTGATGTAGCAACAGAGGGTAGGAGATTCCAGTGGTCTGGACAAAGTGAGCAGACTTGTTTGATTAGTAGCATTGCATGGCATTTTTCTCCTTTTACAACAAGAATGGGATTTGCAAAAGCCTGAATGCTGAAGGCTAGCATTTCCCATGGTTTTTTGGAGGCTGTGTATTATACATCTCAATTGAACCTATGGAAGTTTACTGAATTGACTCACATTCTTAATTGAAATTTAACCATTCCTCAACTCCAGAAGAGTGGGCTTTTGTTTTAATCTTAGATTTGTTGGTGATGGACATGGTAAGTATATTTTCTTTCTTTTATATATCTAGATAAGTATATAACATTATTTAAAGGGCTACAAAAAGTCTCATTAGTAAAACCTAGTTTTGAAAATGAAGGGCCTAAGTAAATACATTATAATTTATTCAGATAATTCCAAGTGAGTTTCTAAAAATGATCAGTGTCACAGCTTTGTTTGCTGATGAAGTGTTAAATGTCAAAAGTGAAAGAGGTAGCAGTCCCTGGTTGTTTAACCAGGACTGCATTTTTTGAATGGCTGAGCCCACTTTTGGTATTTGTAGTCTATTCTGGAGAAGTGGAAAGAATTTTCTTTTGATTGAATAAATCAAATGACTAAGCTTGGAAGTTAAAGATAGTATTAAAATAAGAAAGTTCTTTTCTGCTCTTTGAATGAAGATGCAGTATGTGATTTTGATTTTATTTTTGTTTTTTATTTTTAAAGGATGTATTAGCTCTCTAGGTTCCTCTTGAGCCTCCTTTCTTCAGTTTAAAGAATCCCAGTTCCTTCATCCTCTTCTCATAAGGCTTTTTCTCTAGATCTTTCACCAGCTCAGGATCCTCTGAAGTACTACAAGAATTTGTTCACAGTGTGAGCTTATTCCATCCATTCTCATGGTTTAGATTAAACAAATTTAAGCAGAAATGAAAAATAAACAAAGAATTTAAAATAATCTGACTTAACATCCTGTCTCTTTAATGAGAGCACCCCAAGTCAGAAGGCACTGTGCTTATTCTGTCATGATTCCATATGTTATTCTTCAGTTATCCATCAAAAATCTGAGGAATCTACAGTTATTTAACATGAGGAGCAACACTCTTCAGTCTTTTATTTAACACCTCCTTCTAAGCATCCTTCATTCTTTGTACAGAGAGGATTAAAGATACAAGCTTTTTTTATTTGTTTGCTTTTTGCTGTGCTAGTCACCTTTTTAGGTTTTTGTCAATATCTGAAAATGCTTTCATTTCATTCCAACCTGTGCAGGTGGTTTCTTTTTTATTGGTATTATTATTATTTTTCCTTCCTTTGGTAAGAGTAGTTCTGTAGGTAAGTGTGGATAGAAGTCAATGCTGTTTTTCAGGTCAAATACCTTATTTCATTCTGGCTTTGTCTGGAATTTTGAGACCCTGTTCATTTCCTTTGTTGGCTAAAGCAGCAAACTCAGAGATTGCCCTTCCTTGGACACATCACTGCAATGCTTTGTGAACAGTGAGAAAAGTTTGGGTTCAGTGGAAAGGAATGTTACAGTTTGGATGAAGTTATCAATATTTCTGGTGACTGCTTAAGTATATTTAACCATGTGAATTGTCTTCAGTTTTTCTATACTGTTTTATACATTATTACATTACTGGATTTATTGGAAAAGAAAAAATGCCACAGAACAGTTGTATCTAGTTAACTTCTAGAGTTTCTCATTAAATTATTTGTTGTTTGTTGCCTTGGTTGCTATGAAAAATTAACTCTAAGTGGTTTTATATGAATTTTTTTTTCCTTTTAAAATATTTCTGTTCTGTTGATATATTTGGTATTTTTCCTAGCACCTCCTGTTTGACTGCCTCTGCATGTTTTCATCTTATGTCAAGTATCTGTAATTTCATTTTCATTAGACCTAGGATACAAGATCTCTTTTTAATTAACAGGGGAAGACATAATCATCTCTAATTCTGACAGAATTTTTAGGTGACCTTTTTAATCACTGAAACAAAAATAAAATAAACATTTCATTTAGACTTTCACCTGGAAGTGAAATATCTATTGGGGTTTTTTTTCTTTATTCCATAGTCAATGTTATATGCACAAAGCAATTTTTTTTGTGGCAGCTGTTTGGCATGATGGCATACCTCTTTGTCTTGAGGTTGACTGCAGATATTTTTTTCACTGCAACATTACAGAGACTTGCAGTAACTTTAGCTCACTTCCTAATAGTAGAATATTTCTGGTTTTACTTGGTAGTCCAGTTACTCTTAAGACATTCAAGTGTTCTATCAAAGATGTCAATCTCAAATCTTGTGAGTTGCATCATAAATCATTGCTTAGAAAAATTGAGGACATAGTCAAAAACATTCATGAGGTTTTATTGAGGTAATCTCTGTCTTCAGCAGATTTTCTCCTTTCTGAAGAAGAATTTTTAAAATAAAGTGCTTAATTTTTAGCTAAAGTGTATTTCTTATCAATGGCTGTAGTTTTTAATACAATATCAAAGCTGAACTTGTAGTTATGTTTTAAAACATCAGCTTTGCTTTAAAAGAGAATCAGTTGTGCATGATTGTAATTAGAATAAAATACAATAGTGGAGAATTCTAAGGTCAACCAAATGAGATCATGTAAAAATCACTTTTTCATGCAGTCATTTCATATACCTATTTTTTATCTTGCTATTGTTTGGGGAATTTAGTTGGGTTTTTTTTAAATTATTTGGAAATAATTTTAAGAAATATTTTTCTTGAATCTTACTTCATTTGTTTCCATTTCTCCTAAGATCAATGTATTTTCCTTTGGTTAGGTTTTGATGTACTGTTGTTTCATGTAGGTCAATGGGGTCACATCCTGGAATCTTTTTTCTCCTATTCCCTATATGAGATGTTTTGAAACATTTGCTTTGTTATTATCTTTTGTGGATTGTCTGAATATGACTTGTTGTGCACTACACTGGGCTTGTAGGTGGAAGACCTGTCATATGCTACACAGCGTGGCAGGGACATTGTTAAGAAGCTTTGGTGTCCTGCATCATCTTGGAAAACTTAGCAGGGAAAATGATGGTTCTTGTAGTTTCTCACTTTGATCTGCTTTTGTTCCCATAAACGTCAGTGGTAGAATTCTCCTGGTTTCAGAGCAGCCAACACCCAGAGCTATGAATGTGCAGAAAAGGGCTTTCAAAAGCACCAGAGAAACACAACTTGATCAGCTCAGTGCCCAGTAGCCCTGAGGGATGCAGCCAAACAAAACCTGCACTTCCCTACCTTCCACTCACCCCTTCAAACCAGTGACTGTTGTCCCTTTGCTGAGCAGTTGTGAGAGGCATAGCTCAGGCATATTACAGATGTGCTGGCCAGCATACATAAAATATGTACAGACCCAGGAATGGGATGGGGCTGCCCAGGAATGGTCTTGAGCTGGTTTTTATTTTTTCTTCAAGAGTTTCTTTACACGGGACAGCAGCTCTCACCCCAGACAACAGCCACTGAGTTCTGTGGTACAGTATATCTTACAAGTCTTTTAGCCACTAACAGAGAGCAAAATCTTATTTGACATGAGCTTTAGCCAACCAGTACAGATAGACATACACTTACTTAAAACAATGCTTGCCTGTTAGTCTTAAAATACAATGGACAGTACTTTGTTATTAAGCCTAAAACTTTCTATACCTTGACAGATATATTTTTCTGCTCTCCTAAGGTTTGCTTGACCTAGATTGAAGACACTGCTTATTGTCTAATGCCCTTTCTCACTATCTAATGAAACTCTTTTACTTTCAGAATCAGCATTTACAGCATAGCTCTAAGGTTTTCTGTTTGCTTCTGTCTCTGAGACCTGCTTTTACAACTTTCCCAAGCCCTTTACTTTTAGTGATTCCCACAATTACACACACAAGTTTTAGGTGCAGCCTCGTACCCTGTGGCAGACTTGTCAGGAGTTGCCAGCATGAAGGCCACTCAGCACAGTCCCATTTGCAGAGCACCTTCTTGTGTCACTCAGCTTGCAGCTGTTTCAGCTCAGATATTTAAAACCGAAGCTTTGCCTGGGAAGGAGTGAGCCAGAGATGCCTATTCTGTCCTGCTGCTGTGGGGTAGGGCAGGAAGCACAGTGCAAAGAAGAGCTGGAAATAGTGAAATCGTGCATTCCCACAGAAAAATGGTTGCAAAACCTCTGTTTGCATTTTGACAAGTTGAGGAGGAGGTGGATCATTTGCTGTATTGTTGGTGAGGTTATTGATAGAGTGTAACACTGCAGCTGATAATTGGTGCCATGTAGTGGTAGAAGTATCCATCCACATGGTTATTAGTTGGGCTTGTCTGTTGTTTTTATTCAGGAGAGGCTGGTAGATACTAAAGACAATGGAAATTATGCATGCTCTACAGTGCCAAAAATAACTGTTATATCAGTAGGATACCCTTTTTGTTTATTATTCTCTTGTACATGTTTTCCCAATAGAAACAGAACAACTTAAGCATGCAGAAAAATTCAGTGTATTTGTCTAAGAATTTCCATTCTGCAAAGTGCCATTGTGATACAGGCTTGGTCCACATGAGGAGGAAGAATGAACATGTCATTTCCCTTTCAAATGATGCCCAACCTGTGGTTTTTTCTCTACTGTTATTTCATCTATTGTAATTTCAACCTACTACCAACTCCAAAGACATACACTACAGTGCAAAGCTTAATTATAGCCATCTGAAGAAAAGTGATGATGAATCAGCTCTTCACCAGGCTGAATATTAAAATGACTCAAATTAAGATATTTGCAGCATTTACAGGTGTAAAAGATTCTGTGGTTGCTGAGCAACCAGGGAAGAAAAAGCAAACAGAGAACACTTTTCTTCAGTTCTGATGGGGAGCACTGATGCTTTCTTGTCACTGGCAGTAGTCTGAAATGGAAGACCACCTCCTACTAATGTGGGTTTCTGCTCTGATGAACACATCCACCTCCTCCTGAACTTCTCGACCTTTGCAGAAGGTCACGAGCTGGAGATCGGCCGGCCGTGGAAGCACTTGCACAGATTTGTGGTTGTGTGGTCAGCCTTGTTGAGGACAATCTGTGGAAGGGGAGTCATCTCTGTAGCAACTTCACTGGACTTTGAGTCAATGCCTCTAAGCATTTATCTCAGCTATGCCTGTGCTTTCTATTGTGTCATTAGACACCTGTCAGGGAGATGAATACTTCATCACAAACATCAAGCCTGGATTCAGCTGGCTGTTACTGAAGCTCACTTTTTATTGTTCCCTCCATGGATTGCAGACCATTATCCCCTTCCCACTTGCAGCAACTTTTCATGTTTTGTTAGAGTGTTAATATCCTTGTCTCCTCTGTGTATTTTGCATCCCTTTGACTTTTGTTTGTAGGTCACTGTTGCCTGACTTCTGATGGTCTGATTCTGTCTGGGTGTCTGCATTGTGGTTGGCAGCTCCTCCAGCTGTGGCCTTTCCTGTGCTCAGTGTTTGGAGCTCCTTTCCCAGGTGCTCAGGCTGCAGGACTGATGCCTGTGTGGCACTTTAAGCAGCAGTGAAGTGCTCAGCTGTGCTCAGCTCACACCTTGTGTGGAGGTCCAGCTGCAGGTGGGTCCCTCTCTGTGCCTGGGCACCCTCCTGGCCACAGCCTCACCGTGAGGGAAAGCACTTGGAGCACATGTGTACCAGATGGACCGTGTGTGTGTCCAGGCTTCTCCTCATCAGACATCCCAGACAGCACTGGGATGGTCTGAAGAGAGTTAGTTATGGTCTCACTATCTTCTCTTCAACTGATGAGCCACAACAGCCTGCATTTCCACAGAAATTATCCTTATTCCATATTAGTGGTGCTGGGTTTTCCCACCAGCACTCAGGACCTTGCAGTCACATTTGTTGAACAGCATCCAGCTTTTGGTGAGACAGCACAAACTCAGGTGGTGTTTGCACACCTTTCTGCTTTCCCTAGTGCAGCAAATCATTGGAGGCCAAGTGAGCCAGGAAAGAGAAGTACATAATCACGTAGGGAGATTATGGCAATGCATGGGGATGGACTGAGAGTGAACTTTAGCAGATGCCTAGGGATTCACAGGAGTAATGCCAGATTCCTCTGCTCTGGATTTAATCCCAAGGAGAAATTTGAGTGATGAGATGCTGAAAAAATAATGGAAAGTCATGGAATTATTCTTTTACAAAGGAAATGGAAATGATAGTTTCATAATGTAGGAAAATTCCATATTGAAAATACACTTTACTGTAGTTCTGTACTGTGTGCAGAATACCTTTGGTGTACTTGCTATTCAGTGCTACCATCAAAGCCTCCTTCTTCCCTTTTGAAAATATATTGAGTTTAGTTTTACTTTTCTTCATGTTGGAGTAAGACAAAAATCATATCCCTGTGGTTTCTTTCCCCTGTGAGAGTTCTTCTGGTAAGAAGAGGAGTTATACAGCACAGTGTAATTTACCTTATATTCTGGCTGGTGCTTAGCAGCCACCTTCTCAAATGGACATTCATCCCTGGCCCCACAGTACAGTTATTTCATAAGTCTGTGCTTCATAACTAGCCTTTGTATTTTCCCAGTGAATTCCTTTCACATGCTCTTTGAGCCTGGATAAAACTGTGATTAAAAAATGATCTTGCAGTTTCATTATTTTCTGTGTTTTGTAAACTGAAATGTGTAATGTCTATAGATTAACTTTTCTAATTGTGAAAGCCTCAGATTATATAGGTTTTTTTAAAGTTTCAGATTGTCAGAATATTTTTTCTTACTAATGTTTGGTTTTAAATGCTTGTCTAAGCCACAAAATGCAGTTCCAGGCCTTCACAGGTATCAGTATCCCAGACACATTACAGGCAAAACTGGGAAGTAAATGTTGTGGGTGATATTTTTAATAGCTATGTAGTATCCTGCACTCTGCATGTCTGGGTGAGAATTCTGGGGTTTGTGCTTCCATGTCACTGAAATGCTTTTGGAAATTTTCCTCGATGTGTTTGAGCATGAATTCAGAAGTCACTCTCAGGTTCTTAAATCTGCTTATATTTCAGAAGTTCACCATAACTGTGCTGAAAGTCTGAAAATCAAAATTGCTTTCTTTTCTTAAGGCTGTGCTGTTTTGTTGTAATGGAACCAAATCTTGTGAAATTAAAAAATAAAAAGCTTAGTTCCTGATCCGCAGTAATTATACACATACTTAATTTCAAGTACAAAAACAGTTCATGATAGTTTTTAGGAATAATAATGTGAGTCGCATTTCAGCAGTGTGTTTTGTCCACAGAGATTGGTTTTGGTTTTTTTTGTAAATTGGAGAACCATGTTCAATTTCCTTTATTTCACTTGGAGGAACCTTTTCAATCTCCTTTATTGTAGAAGTTTATCTAGAATTGGAGAAGTACAATTGTTCATATAATTTAAGGGTATAAAAAAAATTTGATAAATTATTTTTTAAAACCAAAGCAATTTCAAAAGGCAGGTGCAATCACTGCTCTTTGGGTTTGGGGTTTTTTTTCAGTCATTTCCCTCCTCTCCTACCTTTGTTTCCTTTGTTGTTTGTTTGTTACCTCCAGGCCATCTTTTTCCTTGTCCACCCATTCCCCTGTTGCTGTATTCTTTCTTATCTTTGTTTTACTGCTCTGTTGCTGTCTGATGCAGCATTTCCAGGTCTTTTGAGTTGCTTAAACAAACTACACTGCAAAAACAGTAGCTGTGTGCTGCAGGTTTCATTTGAAGTCTGAGACCTCTCTGAGACTCCATTGTCCTTCAGCATTGAAAACAGCAAATATTTTAAGGACATGCTGTTCAGCAGCTGTAGTGTTTTCTCTCTTATGACTGGTCAGCAGGATTTTCCCTCTAGACTTGAATTTGTAGGCACATAAACTCTTTTATAAAGTGTCTGGCATCTGCTTGCAGGAAGATGATTCAGGAATAAGCAAAGCTGGTGTTGGTAAATGACATTGTTCATAGGTGGTTTTAATAAATTATCGGGTATGTTGAATTGTAGATGTAATTAATTGTGCTTTTCCTAACAGTGGAAATATTTCAGCAACAGAAATAATCCATTCACATACACACAAGTGCAGACATGCTTGGGGTGCTGCTGCAAATTTTCAACCAGAGCAGTTTCCCTGGTAATTGTAATAACATTGCCAGAAAGCTCATGGGGAATTCAAGGTGAACAAGCAGATCTGCACATGGCAGAAGCTGCAGCGTGTGCCAGCACAGCCCCTTGGCCTTGGCTCTGGAAGCAGGCAGGTGACAGAGGCCAGGGTAATCCATCACCTGTCAGAGAGCAGATGTTGCCCAGGATCTGCTGCTGCCAGCCAGGCCAGGGGGGTTTGTGCATGTCTGAGGAAGAGGAAGGCTGAGCAAAGCAGAGGAGCTGGGGACCTCAGGTCCAAGAGCCCCAGGCTCTGTGTGAGAGGCTCTTCTGTGGTGTGAGACAAGGTCTGGTGCCAGCTGTCTTTCTGCCAAAAGGTTGAAGGGCCTCTTCCTGGGAGATGAGCCATCAGGAGGGACTTGAGATGAGGTGGAAACATTTTTCTAGTATCCTATAGATAATTATTCATGTTACCTCCCTCTTGCCATGCCTTTGCTTTCAGGTTTAGTATTAACAATGGCAGTAATATTGAAGTTGTCTGGCAATTGGGGTGCACACAGTCCCAGCATCTTAAAACATTTTCAAGACAACAAAATTGGTCAGGCAGTGCCATTGGCAAGCTGACTGGAGTGGGACTGGCATCCACTTTGTCAGCAGCCAGTGTGGTTTGATGGTTCCTGCAGACCTGACCTTTGCTGAACAATGGCCATTTGTCCAGAGGGGATCAGGGTGCATCCATAGGCACCTTGAAAAACCTAACACAAGGAAGTTTTAGCAGTTCTTTGAATGACACAGAGAAGCAATACTGGTTTATATATTTGCATATGAAGATAATTTTGGACTAATCTGTGTGGTGGTTTGACTGGAAGTGAGTTTTTTTCCGGATTCAGTGGTCAAACCAATAGGTGCTCAGGTTTAAATACTGGCATCTGGTGTGGCCACTGAGGATAAGGATCCGCCTCTGAGAACACAGCGGGTTAAAAGCAGAGAACTCCCAAGAGAACTCTCTCTTGGTTCTGGTCTGTGGAAGAGCCCAGACCTCCCCTGCCCAGCTGCGGGCTGGCTGGGGGAGGGGAAGCCATGCGGCCAATCCAGGTAGGCCTTGGGCAGAGAGGGGGAGAAGAGTTCTTACAAAATTGGAAGGGTGGAAGAAGAGCAAGAACTCTAAGAGACATCAAGCAACCCTCTTCCCCCCCACCCCTCCCTGGAGAGAGAGGAAAAAAACTGTGCCTGTGCTACTTTAAAATTTGCTATCAGCAGCGGCGGCACAGCCGAAAGAGAAAGGGGGGGCAGCACCCGGCCGGCTATCAAGCTGTGGGAGTTCTAAGTAGACACCGCTCAAGGTTTTAACCCTTGTCGTAAATAATGGAAACTTTACAAATGCTGTTCCTCCTGAATGTGAAGGAGAAGAAGGATGGAAGTAAAAGAAAGAGAGCTAAGAAAATGTGATGAGAGTCCGTGTAGGTGAAAGACTGTAAGAAGATGTTGAGAAGAATCTTGAGTGGGAGGAGATGATTAGAGTGGCCTTTAGCTGGACTTTTCTTGTATAGCCATGGACGGACCTAGTTTGCTCCGTGACACAGAGACTGTATCTAGGGAGAGGCGTTGGCTTAGAGCCAAGAATAGACAGAGGAGTGAAGTGAGCAGAGATACAGAAGAAAATCTCTGTTCTTGAAGCCCCTCGGCCCCAGGGGGTGAAATTTGGGGGGGACTAGTGTCCCGGAATTGGAGACTGTCATTCTTGGAACTGACCAAAGCATCTTTAAAGAAGAAACCCTAGAAACAGTTCTGGTCCATGCGACAGTGGTGAGAGCACTGGACATGGATGGCGAAGTCACGTTATGGTGCAAGAAAGACTCTTATATCTCCTTAAAGAAACTGAGTGTTGATTATCAGAAGAGTGGTAATGGATTGAGAATGAATTATGTAAAAAGAAGGTAACAAGAATGAAAATTCAAGTTTTGTTTTGCTGTGTTGTGTTGAAATCTTGAGTAGGGGGAGGAGAAGTGTTTTTAAAGTTTTCATTCTCTTCTGTGTGTGTTTTTTTTTCCTTATGTATTGTATGTAATAAAGTTTTTCCCCTTTTGTTCTGAAGTTTAGACCTGCTTTGTTCTGTTTTTAGTCACATCTCACAAGAGACACCAGGAATAAAATATTTTATGGAGGCACTGGCTTTGTGCCAGCGTCGAACCATGACATCTGTGTATAAAAGCAGTGGTCATACTAAATGCAGAATGCAGCTTGAATTAGACTTAAAAGCCGCCAAAACCATCAAACAAGAAGAAAAAAAAATGGTCTGGATTTTATGGTCAAAAAGCCAATTAAAGCTTTACAGAGCTTATAGAAGAGATTTAAGCTTAAAGCCTCTATGAAAGCTTGCAGGACATGTGCCAAAGCAGAAAATTAGCAACAGTTTGCAATAGCTAATTGTTTTATCCAGAGTGAACTCTTTCATCTTAAATTGTTAGTGTTTATAGTCTGAATTGACTATACTTGTTTGAAAGGAAAAGCCAAGGTGGGGTAGATAATGGGGAAATACAAAAATAACTGCATGTGACCAAACAGCAAAAATAAGTAATCCAGATCTTCAGTTAGTGGTGTAATGCTAATGCAAGGATGATAATGAATAATTTTGCTTAAAAACAAATTCTTGTACTGTAATTCACCTGCTGTGCTCAAAAAAGATCTATAAACCTGTCTTATTAAAGAATTTAGGTTTAGAAACCCTTTCCAATACTATTGTGTGTATGTGTGGGGGGATTTGTGGGCTGAAGAGTCATAATCACAACACTTTGAGGGATCATTCTTTATAATTTCTTCTTCAAGGAGAAAACGTTGTGAAGCACAAAATATTTTGTAACTTTTAAAAGAACAATATTTTTGTATGTAGGCTGTACCTCTGGAGGATGCACTGTGCTGCTCCTGAATATATAGAACTAGAAAAGGCATGCAACCAAATGCTTCAGTAGGATTAGTTCTCAATAGGTGATACTAATTATGTTCAGTAGGTAATGGGAGCTGCTAATGCAAGTAACCAAAGGTATTTTCATCAGGAATGGGTATTGGAGGCATCAGATGTGGGCAAAGACACTGCTTCCATTCACTGGGTACAAAGTTCTTAATAAAATGTCTTATTCCTCTTCATGCACAGCAAAAGAATGATTAATATAAATATCAATAACAGTATCTGGAAAGTAGAAGCATTTAGCAGCCAAGTCTATTGGAAAATAAAGTGTCTCAGGAACCTTGCACTGTATCTGTGATACACTGTAAATTTTGCTAAGGTTTGGATTTGAAATATTCTTAGTTATGCAGCTGGAACAACACAAGGACAACTGTTCATGTGGATTCTGACAAATACCAGGTTTATATGTATCTGGGTCAAATTGATGTCCTGCTGGATTTGTTAGGATGGATCAGAAATACAGACTGTTTTGAAACTGGTATTGATCTAGATGAGTTTGGGGAAAGGTTTTCTGAAATGCTTTCCATTTGCTCTTAACACTTTTTCCTATCAGCAATCATTGCAAAACCTCAGATGATAAGGCCACAGTTGTTATCTCAGTACTGTCTTATTCCATTTTATCTGATTCTGCTATTCACCTTTATCTTTTTATTACTAAAACCCTTGACTGTTCTCAAAAACTAAATGTTTAAAATTGGATATACTTTTAAATGTTTGTTTCTATTTACCAGCTGAATTTATATTTTAAATAATCCATCAAGAAAAAAGAAATCCCTTGAGTCGTACTGATTCTATTGATTTTGGTGGGAGATAGACTTACAAACTTACTTTCTAATTATTTCAGCTATTGCTTTTAGGAGGAAAAGGAAAGATGAGGATTCAGAAAAGGAGTTAACAGAGTTGTGACTGAGATAGCACAGCCAAGAATGAATCTATTATCTAGAGCCAGTTATGAATGACCCAGACTATGGAAGGTCAGATATCAAGGCTCTTCTTGCGGGGGGGGGGAAAAGAAAAACAAAGACAAACCAGCAGAAAAGTCTGGTTCTGCTAAAATATTCTCCCTTTTAGAGCTGGAAATGTGGTCCAGGATTTATGAATCTTGGTATTCCTAAAGTTACCAAATAACTATGAAAACCTGTGCCTTGTGCTTATTAGCCTATGCTAATCACATGTCTGGTGTCTATTCTTCCCCTAGTTCAGGAAATAGAAAGATACTGCATCCAAAAGTATTTCACCTGGCTTGAGTAAAATTTCAGTAGAATGCTGGGAGATTATTTTTTTTTCTCTTTGGTTTCACTTTAAAAGTAGCAAAATACAGATAAATTTGCATTTAAAATAAAATCACAGAGACAGAAAGTGGAGTAATTTGCAAATGCTAGAATTTAAGTTGCCTGTGGAACCTGGAAGTGACCCAGTTTGTGTAGGTGGAGCCATAAGAGTTTCTGAATCCAGGCCACTGCAGCCTCTGTAGCCAGTCAGTAGCTGGTTAGGTCAGTCCTCTCCAAGTGCTCATGCACTGGCCATCAAAAACCTTTTGATCCTGTATTTACTCTCTGAAAAAAATAGACTGATTGAAAAGGACTCATGTTTTAGGTTCTGCAGTTGCTAAAAATCTGTTAGCTACCTCTTCCCTAAACCACAGCACAAAGGAGGGACAGAACTGTGTTGTTCTGGACACAGAGTGTGCATGTCAGAAGACACATCATTCAGCCACGAGAGAGGTTCTGGGGTTGCTGGGAGTGCCCCTGTCCAGCCAGATCTGCAGAAGGTTTGGTCTATAACCATTCTCAAAGGAATGGGACAGAGCCCTGTTAGACTTGCCAGGAGGAAAACCATCAGCTGAACAGGAGAGACAGGGAGCAGGGCTCTGCCAGCACCCAGCTCCTTGTTCCACCTGCCTGTTGCTCCAGGACAGAATCAGCTGCAGCCACCACTGCAGGTGCTCCAGGAAGGGGGTTTAACAGTGTCACTGTACCTGCTGAAAAGGGGCCTGGCTTTCTCACCACCCACTGGGCCACCTGCAGCAGGGGAAGCTGTGGGGTCTGCAAGCCTGCTCTCAGAAGAAGGTGACTCATGGCATTCATGCAGCAATGGATATAAATTTGTGTTTCTATCCCAAGGTGCTGCTACAACTGTGAGCTCTGGGAGGAGCTGACACTGCAGCAGGCTTGCAGCAGCATCCTTGTGCCTTCTGCTTTGTATTCCTCTGCTGTTTATCTGGTACAAATAGAGCTGTTGCTGCAGGGTCACTGGAGCAAAATGGAGTTTATCTTATGTGGCACTACTTGAAGCTTTCTTACATCTCTGTACTGACTGCTGCATTGTTTCATTCTTTTTATCCCAGATTACATGATTTTTTTTTACACATAGACATAAGAACATGCTTTCTTATATAAGTATCTTTGTCTGCAAAGCCAGTTTGCAGCCTTACAATTATTCTTCAGCCTAATGTGTTCTTAATAATACTGTTACCTTGCCTGTGAACCAAATGTTCATTATTCAGATTCTTAATTCCCCTTTGGTAGGCAATTTTAGAACTTTCTGTGCCACTTTTTTCTCTTTTCCAAAGTCAAAATAGAGGTTTTCTAAGTCTAACTAGATTTGATGCAAGTTGTAGAATGTTATTTTGTGGTTAGAGATGATTTTAAGTGTAACTTGTTTGTCTAAGGCCACAACTGGAATCCAGAAATCCTTCTGATACTCCATATGGCCCTGTTAGGAAAAGGAATGGATTGTGAGGTCAAGCAATGTATGTGAACAGTCATAAATGCAGACTTCAAGGTGCAATTCCTCAGGAGATTTTTTTAAACTGAGGTTGCTTCCTGCCTTATGATTGTCACAGTAGTAATTATTCTATAAGTGTAATGGTTGAGTAATATTTGGAACAATTTTCCATTTCTGAAGCCTGAGGTTGTCACTGAAGAAGTAACTGAATACACAATTGTGTGTTTTTGTATTTAAAGAAAAGAATCGAACTTCTTACCATATGCTGAATAATTACTTTTGCATGTATATATATGGATATAAAGGAGAACAAAAAAATCTCTGAAAAACATATCCCTCTTTTGCAACTTATTAATTTCACTTTGCTGACAAATTTCATAGATTTTCTTGTCACAGAAGAAATGTCAAACAAAGATAATACAGAAATTGAGGGCTTTTTGAAGAGGTTAAACTTTATCTTGCTGAATAAGAGGCGGGTGAGCACTGTGTCTGTGAAACTTCTAGATGATGTAGAGTTATGAGTTATGAGGAGAGAGAAGTGGATAGGAGTGAAAAAACAAAATCTTCTTTGAAAAATGCAGGGTAATACAATGAGGAATTTCAAGATAAATGAGGTAAAAGCTGTAATTATCAGATGAGATTAAGCTGTTTACTCATGAGCACATCTATGAATATGTTGCATTAGTCAGAACATGCCTGAAGCTTTTATGGCCTCTTAAGACAAGGAAAGTATTAAGCATATTTTTCTAGATTACAGGTATTTTGATGTTTTATGAGGAAATGATTACCACCATGTTTTCTTAAATGCGTGTGAATGCTGAGTGCAGGCACGCTGGTAAATAGCAGAGTTTATGCTCCAGATTCTCTCCATTTTTCTTGCCTGGGATTCAGTCTGGAATAAATCACAACTGGAGAGAGTTTGGGACTGTCATATTAGCATTCCCTAAACCCCTGCATGTGTTGCAAAAGCAATATAGACCGAAATGTATTTATGCTGTGTTTGCAGCCATCGTCTGGAAAGCTCCAAGAACAAAACCAGATTTTAGATGGACTGTTTGGCTGTTCCAGACAGTGTTGTGAAGAAGCTGGGGGTAATGGTTCCAGTATGAAACCTCTGTTTATGCAGCACCCCACCCACACTGGGTCTGACTCTTCTCTCGTCCTAGTGTTCATAAACATCCCTGCTTACAAGATTCTCCAACAAAATATTTTAAAGAGTACCAGACGTATATTGTGCATCTCATCTCAGCCTCCAGTGAAACTTCCATTTAGTGTAAACTTCAGGCAAGTATGACAGCCTTCTTCCTGTGGAGACAATGATGAATTCTGATTTCAGGGGCAAATACAGCTCAGTTATAGTCAATGGCAAAACTCCAGCTGACTTGAGCGGAACCACTCTTTGGCCCTTGGTGTTCATCACATCTCTAACTAGCTAAGCACAGAGTAAAGCCTGGAAATCCATGTGTTTATGCTTTACAGTTGTTCCTCAGATAGTTTTCTGTCAGCTCCTTAAAGCTTTCTGTGTATTTTTCAGCTCAGGAACTTGAATTGCTGCCACATTCATGCTTGGAAAATCTCAAGACTTTCAGCGTAGTCCTACCTACACTGTAAAATGAGTTATATGGCTCAGACTGGTACAGCCATGGGTGTTTGTTTTAGAAGTTAAAGCATATTCTTAATTTTTCTTGCTCCTCCTTGCCTTGCAGAGTGTATTCACAATAGAGCAGGTATGCATCCTTCCCACTATTGCCATCATCAGCATATTTCCTTTCTCTCTTCTGTAAAACCTCCTGCAGAACTGCAGTTGATGGATCACAACTTTAAACGGCATGAGGTAATGACGGGGACATTGTACTCTGTCAGCATGGCTCAGACTTTGCCAGCAGCACCTTGGAAGAGAGACAGAGACATGGGATGCTCCCTGCCACCTCTCTCTTCACTTCAGGACTGCAAAAGTAAAGTCTGTCTGGGCTAGGACTTGAGGAGGTCATGTATGTACTTTGGAACTCTCGTTTCTCACGCTGCGTCTGCACGTGGCTCAGAGCAAACCACACCGTGCATGTGGTCAGGTGGCTGGCAACAGACTTTGAAAGACTGAAGACTTCATTGGAAGATTAGAGACTTCAGTTTTACTGAAGAAGTTCAGAAACTAGGGCACTAAACATACCATGTGAAATTAGAGACACAGTTCTACTGGTCCAGGTTGAGTTTTGGATACTAGCAGCTGGAAATTGTTTTTCATTAGCAAGCCAGGTAGCCTTCATTCCAT
This sequence comes from Sitta europaea, assembly GCA_013400255.1. Lineage (NCBI taxonomy): Eukaryota > Metazoa > Chordata > Aves > Passeriformes > Sittidae > Sitta > Sitta europaea. The sequence goes on from VXBS01009634.1 coordinate 136,031, forward strand.
CTGTACAGAAAGCAGCTCATTACCTTTCACTTTCAAAAATTACCTTAAACATTTTTGCTAAATGATTTTCATAAAAAGGTTTGAATAGCAACATGTACAAGAATGTGGCTGACAAGACTGTCATATTTAAATGCCATTAGAGATGCTTGCAAAGAACCCATTTTATTCTGAGTACTTGGATATAGGTAGGAAAAAATTAAGATTTTTTTTTTCCTTCGGAGAGTGCATTTTGTTGAAGATCATAAATAAATTAAGAAATTCCCATTTAATCCTGGTTGGCTTCAGTGATGTAGGTCTTTTTACCTGCAGCCTGGGAAAACCATGGAATGTGTTTTGTTTATCAATGTTTTTCTCAAATTACCATCCCCTATTTGGAAGCACAACTTGATTAATAAACAGGCTAACAAAACCCCTCCATGCAACAAGCAAGTCCCAAACATAAATAAAACCCACACAAAACAAGCAAAGAAAATTCTAAATCTTTGTCCCATCTTGTGTGGTCCATTTACCTCTGACTTGAATTTATAACTTGATTTTTCCAACAACTGGAGCATGTCACCTCTGCTAGAAAGTCTGAAGAGTATTATCAATTAAGGGAAGAAGAATGTAGCAGAAAATGATTGCTTAGGATGTTGAAATATTGCAATTAGAAGAATCCTGTTTTTCTAAGCTGACTCTGGGGAAAAAAGGTGCTTGAGACAAAGAGACCTAAAGAGACCTTTTGCTGTAGCTTTGCCCTTACTTGAAACACTTCCTGCCTTGAATACATTAATTCCAAATCTTCCCACCTTCTCCTCTTTCAAATCAGTCCACTAAACTACCAGCCATGAGTGGTCTTATCAAATTGCTGAGAAGTGTACACAGTGGATTTCCATGTGTGTTTGCTGTGCTTGTTACAGGATGAACTCATGGGATAGTAAAAAGAATTGAAAGAGAGCATAAGCAGGGCATTTTAGTGAGAGTTTCAAAAGGTGAAAGTATGTATGAATGGAAATCTGGGGTTGGAAATGAACACTAAAGGGAAGTGAGAGGATAAGAACTAGACAGATGCACAGCAGTACAGCAGGAAAATAGTTGAGGTGAAAATGTTGTAAAGGAGTCTTGATTACCTAAATTCTTGTTGGATAGCAGTGAGGCTGAGAACAAAAAAATTTTATTCCAACTTATGAAAGAAAATATTCTGTTTTCTACCCCCATATTGTCTCCTCTTGCTCTCAGTCTCTGTGATACCATCAGTGTCTGTATGTCTGTGAAAATGTGGTGGGAGCTGAGCCCAGAAAATATATTAGAAATGCAGCTCCCACCCTCACCCTCTAGGTGTAATTTCTAAAGAGCTTTGAGATTAAGAAAACTAAAAGTGTTCAGTTCAGTGGAAGCTGTAGAATCAGTGGAGGAATTAATTGGAAATTAAGAGAGAAGTAGATAGGAAAAGTTATTTATATGCAAGTCAAGCATTAATCTAGCCATACTTCTGTTTTGGATGATAGTTTGAAATCTGTGAGGAAACAGCAGGAAGAGGATCTTCAAAGTAAGAGTTTGACTTAGCCCCCGAAATGAAGAAGCTTTGTAAATTGTTAGCCCAAAGATGTGGCACTTACAGATTAAGGGCTGAGTTACAGATCTTGGGGAAGTTCACAGGGAAGGGAGACACATCAAAGTTTATTCATCTTCATTAAATCAGTGATTTTAAGCATTACAGTTCAATCAGCTGCCCTTGGCACACATCAAGTTGTCTCTTCCCTTTGATGGGCATCCAGTGGTGAGCACCATTAGGACAGCTCTACTATCCCTCTTTACCACATGTTCCCATACAGAGGAGCTAGCCAGACTGCTATAATTTTTTTGTATGATAGTTCATTTTAAAATTTTGCTAAAATCTTAAGGTGTTGTAATGGAAAATACTGTTTGTTTGAATTACTGAAGATTTCGAACATAGCATTATGGATTACATCAGTCTTTTTGCATAATACTGTTTGTATTTGTTCACTTTCTGGATAACTCTTAGTAAATGAGTTTCTTTCAAGACCTGACAGTGACAGGCATATGGTAAATGTGAACATAGATGAATGATAAATTTAATAAGAACAAAATACTTATTTCAGTCCTCCTTAACCTTTTTAAAATCATCTTGTGTATATGATGTCATTTGAGTGTTTTTTTCTTTTTTGTTTTTTTTTGTTTTTTTGTTGAAAACCAATGTCTTTGAATGCCTTGACAAACTTAGTTCATCTGTTTGCCTGTTTACCATAACTATACAATTATGTTGCTGTAGAAATACAGAGGGAGATGTTGTAGTTTTGTAGTTTATGCAAGCCTGTCAACTTTTTTCTGACTCAGTGTAAGACCATTGTAGAAAATCACAGGTTGGTCTAACTTTAACATGTGTTATTTCGTGGAGTGGCTATTACCATATTTTGAGAACAAATACACACATGAAATAGGGGTTTCTTGGGAGAGAATTACTTCCCTGTTCTTGGAATTCATTTGCTTAGGGTCTTAGTCTTGGGGGGTGCTTTGGTCATGATGACCCCGAGATATATAAAAGTTGCTGTCTCCAAGCCCTGATGCTGAAAGAATGAGTCAGGAGTCTTCAGCTGATGCTCTCAAGGTTCCTTTATTGTTTCTTATCTCAGATATTTTCTGTCTGGGCTGCCCAGCTCTGTTCAGCAGGGCAGCCCCAGGCACACTCTCTGCCCCTGGAGCAGGCACTGATTTTATACTACAAATTCCCTGTTAGTTATCTACAGCTATAATCCAATGCCTGTCACCTGTGTTAGACAGTTCCATTCTACTCCAATCCAATCCCCAAGTGCCACCATCACCAAAAGATGGGGTGAGGAAGAAGAAGGAAGGAGGACAGGACAATGCCCAAATCCCTCCATCTTACCCCCTAAGCCCCCATGGTAAAAATCCCCAAAATTTCCCTTTTCGCTCTATAACTCCTACTATCATGCTATCTAAACTTTTGTGACTTTTAGTTCTTCATTCCCAGGTGGTAATTTGTTCCATGGATCAAACTCAAAGCCCCAGGAGTCCCTGGCTGCTGCCAGGGTCTGTGATCCCCCTGTCAGGGCTTTGGAGCCCCTGGCTGGAGCTGGGATCACCCAGGGCTGTCACAGACACAGCCTGGGTTCTGACACTTAGGATTTCACAGTGAAGAAGAGTACACCAGTACCTCATTTCACCTGAACAGGGGCAGAGGGAGCAGCCTGAGGTCTGAAAAGGGAGAAATGGCTGTGGAAAGGGAGCAGCTGCTGGATAAACTATCCTGAGAGCAGAACCCCTTTGTGTGAGCCAGGCTCTTGCCTGTTCAGGGCCCCCTGTGCCTGAGGTGGGTCACAGAGGAGCTCAGCAGCTGTGCCAGCACAGGGAGCAGCAGGGCAAAGACAGCTTGAGCTGCCATGCTGCCCATGCAAGGCACTGCAAGGGTCCTAATGTAGTTCAGTCACAGTTTTCATTTTCTCTATCCACACACAAAGCACATATTTCTCTGCAACCCATGTTGGTGCCCCACCTACATGGTATAGACTGTATTTTTTATTATCTAACTCATTGTGGGATTTTTGTTCATTTTGTCAGGCTTTTTTGCTCTCTGCTTGAAATGACTCCTTAGAGACTTCCAAGTGGCATTCTTCTCCCTGTCACATTTGTCTTGCCATTGATTTGTTCTCTTGCTTCCAGAGAGGTAAAACTTCAACCAATTTTGTAGTTCTTTCCTTCCATATAATAACTGATGCAGCAAACAATGTCCACACAGCTCTCAGGGTATGGTTTAAGTAGTATGACTGCAAAGATTTTCAGAAATGGAAGTTCACATATTGTAGCTATAACTTAAAGGCTGTTTTCTTCAGATTTCATTTTACTGTTTCCTGGCAACAGACTGTTTTTTGCCTTCATCTCTCTTTAGTAAGTGCTAAGTTTTGGGAGTACATTTCCAATCATTAAATAGGCGAAAGTTAGTGCAAAAATTGCCTATGCATTCTTTTAAAAACATTATATTCTTAAATTAATTTGTTCTTGTGTAACTTGGCATCTAGAGTACTTCTTATGTGCTGTAGCTTCCATTTCTTTAGCCAAAGGCAATAGCCTAACTGATGTCTTGAAAATAAATAATTGCTGCTCTCTGGATTAACTACATCTCATGAGGAAATAGTCCCTCAAATACTGGTAGATATTAAATATAAATGCTCCTGGATAGTAAATGTATATAAAGGAATAAACCAAAGTAACTCACACTTTAGCTTCAGGCAAAAACATAAAAACACCCACTATTTTATTGCATAGGACATGTCTGAATGTTTGATGTCTTGCTTCTTTAAATGTTGACTTGTGCTTTCTCTTTTCTTTTTGTTGTTGTTTTTTATGTTCAGGAGTTCTGTGTCAGCCCAGGTCTGAGGGAGTGTGTTGGGTACAAGAAGAGCTGTAGTAGGTCATATCAAAGGCCCAGGTGCTCCAGTGCCTTCACTCTGTCAGTGACTGTGGACTGTTTGCTAAGGAGGAAGATCAGACAAGCCCATCCTGACCCCTGTTTCTAGAACTGCATCCAATATCTGCCTCTCAGTGACTTCCTGGGCAAGATGTTGCTGCTCCACCCAGACAGCATAATGAAGGCTTAAAATAAACACAGATGTAATTTGAAGCCCATTTTTTTACCAGTATTATTTAAAATTATTTCGATATAAGGGATAATCAGCAGCCTTATTTTGAACAAAAATATTTTTATTTTATCTGTGGCTGAAAACCAAAAAGCATAAACTATAATTGTGTTTTTAGGCACAATCTGAAGCCATTTCAGAATGAAGCTTGCATTACTTCTTAGTAAAAGAAGTACTGCTGTTCCTTTGTCTAGAGTATACTCTTTGGTTGGAAGTGTCACTAGAAGTTGGGGAAACTGAGCATAAAAAATAATCTTCCCCTTAGAATATATTTCAGCACAGATTGTTTCACATTCCCACTCTTTTTTTTTTCTTGTATTTTTTATATAAGTGTCCATTACCATGAAGAACCTGACCACATCTGCAGGTAGTTTTCAAGCTTCTGAACTCTCCCAGATCTTTTCATGTATTAGTTGCATTCAGATTTGCCATACTGATTTTATTTTTATGTACTGGTGCATATCTTTAAAAAACCCAAAAAAAACCCCTTGATGTTCTTTGATGAACTGCTGGGTTGTCTTTTATTATGAAGCCTGCCTTGAAAAGAAAGGATAAAAAACATATGTTAACTCTTCCTGATGAAAAGCAACAGAAACTATGGAGTATTTCTCCTCTTATGCCCAAGCACCTAGGCACATAAACAGACCCTTGCCTCCTCCTTGCTTCCCCAGGACTAAACACCAAAGCAAAGTTATTCACCTCTGCTTCCAGGACTGCTTGTTTTTTAGCATTAAACATTCCAGTGTTGGTTGGAACATTTTGTATGTTTGGGAAGAAGAAGAAAAAAGTGAATGTCAGTAATCTCTGAATCCTGGTATCTGTCCTCCTGCAGGAGGGCACTGCCTGCTCTATCCATCTTCCTTCTGTGTTTCAAGGATGCACAGCTCTGCTTCCCACAACCTGTCACCTTTTCACAGGCAGGAATGGCAGATCCACCCCTCGATTCCAGATCTGTCTGTAAGTGAAGGGCAGGCACGCCTGTGGGCTGTGTCCTGGTATTGCAGGGTGTATCTGTGTCTGCCTGGCTTTGCCTCAGTTTCCCAGTTAGAACCAAGGGAAGGCCCTGGCACAGATATGTCCAGCAATATCTTCTTGTCTTTGGGCTAGTCTTCAAGCTACCATGCAGCTGTGATGAGGAATCAGAGAGGAGGGCCCAGTTTGGAATTTAGGAAAGGTTTATTGTTATCCCATCTGGTCGGGATTGCCTGCTCTGGAAGATTTCCAAACAAAAGGCCCCCCGAGCCCCTTGATTCTTTGCCTTTTCAAGGGGGGCTGGTCTCAGGGGGATAGATAACAGATAACCAATTAGGTAAAAACACTTGGAGAAATTAACCAACAGTAAGACAAATTAAAAACAGTAGGAGGGGGGTATATGAACTTTTTGGTCCAATCAGTTTGAACATGGAAGAATTTTTCGAGACAAAGAAATTCCTTAACAGAGTAACGGACCAAGATAACGGTGGAAATGAGGAATGTGATAGGAATGGTGGGGGAAGGGGAGGATATACAGAAAAACTTTTTAACAAAACTTTTAAAACTTAAAAAGCACATTACTGCATCCTGGGAAGCCATCTCACCCTGGCAGTGAGAGTGCAGTCACAGGAGTCACGGGAGCCAACGCTGTCAGTGTGCAGGCTCACATAACCAAGGGGGGATTACATGCAGATGCTTCAGTAAGAGAGTGCTCAGGAACTGGGGGTACAGCTCCCCAAATCCAGCTCCATCCATTTGCTCAGAATGCACACATTTACACCATTTTAGTTATGATTATATAACTACATATTTGTCTAAGCAAAACAATTATTGCAGTAACTGTACTTCTATTGTCCCATTGTATGAACACGATCTCATCTACAGGTACCCTGGAAACTCTAAACATTGATCCTTGTGATCCCCAAAACAACAAATATTTCACCCCCAAGTAATAATTACACCTTTTGTGTTTCTTATCAATATGCTTAACTGTAATCTTTGCAGGTGCAGTTTTACATGGTCCACTGAAAACAAAGCACAGCATTCCTTTCCCATGATTTTCAGAAACATTTTAACCCTACACTAACAATGCCAGCTGCCAACCTGTGCACCCCATTCTGTCACACCTCTCCCTCTTTATGGATAGGGGCTGGATTCTGCTCTGAAAGCCCAGCATCACCTTATCTAGCATCTTTTTGTGAAACAAACCCTAGCTATGTTTTCAGCTCTTAAAGCAAAGAAATGCAAGTTAAAGGCATTTTAAAGTCTCTTTGCAATGTCCAACGTGTTGCTGTGATTAAGCAAAGTATTTGTGCCAACATATGGTATTTCATGAATCATTCAAACAGCTAATAATGGGCAATCTGTATTCTGCTGTTTGATCACAGATTTATTTTTTTTCAATTCTTAGGGGTGAAATGTGAACTCTGCTGGTACAGACTGTGTCTCATCCTTGTCGATAATAAAGGAGGTAAAAAAACTTCAGACATCTCATTAATTTAAATTTCCAGGGATCAAAAAATAAGGTGAAGCCTTTTCATTATGTGTGAGGAAAACTTAGTAAGCATCCATTTCTCATCCAGTTGACTTGTCTTTTCTGCTGAACTGATTTTTGTGGTGGGTTGACCTTGGCTGACCAGGAACCCACCAGTCTCTCTATTATTACCCCTCCTGAGCTGGACAAGGGAGATGGTTACTAAATTGTTGAATACATCCTGGGCAGCAAAAATAAAAAAAAAATAAAAAAAAAAAATCAAAGAACATCTGGACAGTAATTTTATTGCTGGTCAGAGAGTTTAGTCAAAACAGGAGGAACTGTGCTGTGTGCAGTTGCAGACCCCTTTCTAGTGCCCACCCAGCCTCAGAATTCTCTCCCAAGAAATGAAGGCCCTGGAAGATGCTGCTTCAGTTTCTATCTGAAATCTTCTTTATTGTCATTTCCACGCAAAATGCAAAATTACACCAGAATAAAACAGCAAGAGGCTGTTCCATGTATAACTTTATATATCAAGTAACTCCAAGCTCCTTCCCAGCTGTTAAGGCCAGGTTTGCTGCTTCCCCCTTTTATGTCACAGAGCAGTGTGGTGTGCACCTCCCTGGGCAGTCATGCTCAGGGAAAGAGGGCAGAGAATCATGATTCACTTTGACAGTGCCATAAAACTGCAACAATTGTTCTACACACAGAGGACACCTGATTTGCTTCATGCTTTTAGGTTCATAACTCAGGGATCTCTACAATTTGCTTCTGAGTGTTATACATAGATCAATTTGTATTTTGTAAAAGCACAGCCAGGAGTGTATTGTCTGTAAATACCTGCACCATCCTCTTAATTCTCAATGCCACTATAAATTCAGAGGTTTCATATTCAATAGCATTATTTTAACTACACTCAAAGCTATGTAATCGTATATTACTGCAAGTTTCAATGTCATTTTAATATGGAAAGCTATTTCTACAGACAGATGAATTTTAATCACTAAAAATAGTAATAAAAACATGTATTTTGTTAGACTTGATTGAATAATTATGATTTATACCAAGGAGTTATAAATCACAATTATGGGGCTTCTCTCATTAAGCACAGAAGTTAAATCACAGTGTACATTTTACTCCAGGGGGCTCATTCCCATTTTTAAAGCAAGTGTGGCTGTGTAATTCAGAAGATCCTACTGTGCTGTTTGTAATACTATTCCTAAGCATGTTCCTAATAGTTAGTTCCTAATTGTTCAGATAATTTTCACAAAAACTTCTGCACTGGATAATCTGTGTTTTCCCTGCAATGCTGTAGAGAAGCACAAAAATCATCTCATTGGCTTCCTCTTGAGTATGATCTTTCAAATTGCAGTAGTTGCAACAACTATGTAAGAGTTGCTGTAGGCTCTGTATATTCTCTCAATATTGACCTTCATGCAATTGCTGCAATTTTTAGTAAATTTAAAAACTAATATGGGAATAAAAAATAATATGGAAATAAAAAATATGACAAACCCCAAGCTAGGACTTGCTGGAGTCTACCTCTCAGTGACATCCATCTTGAGTTATCATACATTCTTACTAGGGATTGGGAATGTGTCTTCATGTTTCTGCTGCTGTTCCACCTGCCAGTGATGGTATAATCCATTGTCCTTCCTCTTTTTTCTCAGCCCTTTGGATCAGAGTGAAACACGACTGGAAATTATAAAAGTAAAAAAGAAGCCTTGATATTTCTTTTCTCTCTGTGTTTCTATTGTATAAGATGTTGTCTAAGATGATTTCCTTTCTTGCTCTGTGAACTTTCTTTGTGTCAATAGTGTCTGTGAGGATACACTAATATTAAAACTCATCTGTTTCTTAACAGAGCAAGAAGGCCCAGGTTTGTAATACTGTGCTGATCCAAGTGCTGATCTAAGTTTTATTTTAAATCCTTTTATTAATCTAAATGCATTAGGGTTAATATTTTTGTCTTTGTCCTGTATTGGCATTTTAAATGTTGATGTAAAGGTACTGAGAAGGGGAACATCTGGCACTTGGTGAACTGATTCTTCACAGCAAGATTTTTAACCAAAAAAATCTGCATACTCCTTTCTTATCCTTGGAAGAAATCAGTAGGTTTTACTTGTGCAGGAGAAGTAACCAAGTGTTCTCAGCACAAGAGTTAAACACCCTTTAATCTTCTAGTCAGGAGTGCACTCTTGAGGTCAAGAGAAGTTTGGTTCAGCTATTGCTGACTAAATTTCATCTTTGAGGTCACAGAAAAGGGAGATCTTTACTGAAGTGGTTTGGATCATAAGATTTATCCTTTATCCACCGTGTACCTGGAAAATGACATGGTGAATTTCTTACCAAAGTTCATTTGGTCCAAGAATTTCATTTTCAGCCAGATGGCCAAAGTTATTGCACTCATTACTGAAATGGTAGCCATGGAGTAACACTTGTCTACCCATTCTGCATGATGGCTCTTTTATCACCAATCTCCCAAAACTTATATTACTTATTCTTTAAATTTGTGATTGGATGTATAATCTTACTGAATACCTTGATGCATGGTTTGCCTGTGAGTGCCACCTGTGTTAGGAGAATCCTTATGAGCTGCACTGGGAGACCCCAACAACATTAACAGCAGAAGATCATCGTGCAGGAAGGGAGCTCAGAGTGGAAGTGTGGAAAAATAATGATCCTGTCCCCCCTTCACTCTTTTCCTCAATACATCTATGACAATTAAGGGTCTATTTAATTAACTTCTGTGTCAAACAGCCTCCAAAACCCTTATTTCATAACACCCTGAAGTAGCAAAGAGCTGTCTCTTGATTTATATTGTTATTCAACACATATTCACCTCCAGATTACATTAAAACGAATTTATTAGTGAAATTAGTGTTCTGAAATGTGAGTCCAGGAGGTACAACCTTCAAGTGAGTTGGCTTAATATCAAGCAGAATAATTTCTTTAAGCTGCATGAATAGTTAAGCTGTCAGCATCCAAACCAATGTATGCAGTTATCCACTTTGAGCCTGTGGGAAAGGTGTGGGTGCATCAATCATCTCTCTTAGAAGAAGCAGTTGTGTAACTGGAGTTTTAATTTTTACTGGAAAATGAAAACACTAGGACTTGTAGGAAATGGCCTTCTTTTTGATAATTTGGATTTTTCTTGGGCTATCAGAAAAGTTGTTCTATGTCACAATGTAGTACAGAGCCTTCAGCTTCTCAAAGCTCTAAGAAAATGCTCAATACTTCACAGTATTTTCAACCTTTTCTTAAAATATTTTCTTTCTGCATACACACTTCATTGCCTTAATGCAAAATATTTGAAAAGAAACTAAAAAAATCAATTGTTTTGCTGAAGATCATTGAATTGTTGATAATAGTTGCTAATATGTTTATTGGTAATTTTACTTGGAGGGTAATGTCATTATTCCAATTTGCTTTACAAGACAGCTTTGTAATGGTGAAAGATAATTTTTGATCCTGGTTTATCTTAGACTCTACTGCCTGATATTTAGAAAATAACCCATTGAAATGTCTGAAGGTTTTCTCCTTAGCTGCATAATACAAGTTTATTTCTTTCAAGTGACTGAAATAAAATAGGAATTCAAGTTAATTTTTTAGGATACCTGTGCAATTTTTAAGCTCTTCTATAAATTTGGCTTGTTCTAAATGAAATTCAAAAATCTGAAGAAAAAATATTCTTTCAATAATTTTACTTTCACCTGGCTCTGCTTTGGAGAAATTATATTAGCTTAAAAACTGTATCTCTTTGCAAAATATTTTCCAACAAGTAGTGACTTCCTAAAGATTTTTAGTCTTAGAAGTAGATGATATGCAACTTTGCAGTCTGTCATGTTTTTCTCAATTTGCTAATGTTACAAGTTCAACTAACAATGAAGGTCACTTGTAATCAAAGGTAATGAAGGAGAAAATTAACTGCTCTTTTTTTTTTCCAAATATACCTCCTCTTCATGTATGGTTTATAAGAAGATTACTGTGTGCATTCAATCATTTTCCATTCTGATTTATGTTATATTTTTACAAAAGAAATGGAGAAGAGTGAGAAAATGAGAAAATAAATATTGCAACTGCAGATGCTACCTGAAGGAATCAGGCTTAAATTGTAGCTAGAGGGGTTTTTTGTGTTTCTTTTTCTTTCTAGAAACATCAGTAAAATTTCAAATTCCCTTTTCCTCTAAAACTAATCTATATTTCAACATTTTATCTGATCTTCCAAAAGTGTGTTCTTGTATTTTTTTTTAATTCAAAAGCTTGCCAGAACGTGTTCATGTATTTTGCAACAGTTGTGCATTCTGCAATATGAGGAAATTGAGAATCTGATGAACCTAGACACCTGTTGCTATGGATGTCTCAGCTTTTATCCAGTTAATAATGAATCTGAGGAAGATTTCAAGAGGACTTCTAATGCATAACCCAACTTCTTGTTGCTTAACTATGCAGGTTTGGGTAGTTTTTCAACCAGTTTAGTTGGGGAGGAGCTGGCTACATCCCAGCCTGGAAGGTACTGAGGGGTTGCTTCTAGGCCACACCAAAAGCAACAGAATCAGTGCTGCACCTTTTGAATGAAAAACTGAAGGAATGTTTTTGCTCAGGCTGATGATTTGGTAGGTTTCTCATCTCTGTGAGCTCATAAATGTGGTTTCTCTAGGTGCCATGTGGCACAGAGCATCTGGCCTTTGCAGTGTTCATGGTGTGCAAGTCTGGCTGTTGTTTAGGCTTCAGCTCTGGATTTTGCCTTGGAGGTGGGGTTGTTGTGTGTGTGCAGGTGCTGTCTTGACATTAGGACAGGGAAGGGGAGAGCTCAGTTATCCCTTGGAACCCTTCTGCTATGGATGGCATGTTACTGCCACCCTGGTGGGTCAGCTTGCCTAGGCAGCAGCCCTATAAACTCCTAGGGAACTTCCTGAAAAGTTTGGGGTTTAGGACTAAACTTCCAAAACCCCACTTCTGCTTTTTTCTACCTGTTTTTGGTTTTTAACTGGCCATCCACTGGTTGGATCAAACTGGCTCATTGGTCAGCAGACAGAAATAAAATTTTAAAATGTGCTACCTCTTCTAATATTTAAAGTGCTAATGCCAAACAGATCTGAAGAGGAATATTTCCCTGGCTTAAAATGTCTTTTAAAAAATTACTGCTTTGAAGGTTGAAGTGTTAGAACAAGTCCTTGTCACAATGGATGAGTGAGCATGGAATGTATCAAGCTGTCACCAGGGCGTTAGGACTCGAGAATGGCTGTGACAGTCCAGACCAGAGGTCTGTCCAGCACGGTATTTTATCTCAAACAGTGCCAGCAGCAGCCTTTGAGGTCAGAGGCACAGACAGGGCAAGAGTGCAGCTGTCCCCAGAATATTCTCCCCAGCTCCCAGGGTTTGTGGCTCAGGGACTTTTTGAGTATCACTGTCACTGGCTGCCTTTGGTTGGCACTGTAAATGTGTCACAAAGTGCTGCCTGGGCAGAATCTGCCCAACAAGGAAGCTGGCATGTGTGTCAGGACATAGCTGGTTACTCAGCCTGGTGTGCCCCTGCAAGGAAACATGCATGTGTGTGTGGGTTAGGAGTACTGTGGGGTCTGCATGCCCTGGCACTGCTGTGTTTGTGGACACTGGTGTGAAGATTCATGGTCATTGTTGAATTTTTAAGAAAAACTAGAAGTTTAAAAAAAAAGAAAGGAAAATTTTATGCATAGATGTCACAGCTTTGTTTCCAGTATTTGAATCCTGGACATTATATACTTTATTAGATTCTGGTTGCTTGAACTTTGAGTGCCTCCTGCATGGTTCTCTGTCTTCAGTTCACAATAATGAAACCACCAGTGGGTCACCTGTGGGACACCTGGCCCCATAACTTGCTGCAAACTCAGTGAAAAGGGAGCTGAGCCATAGCAGGGTGAGGGCCAGCTGGCTGGCTGGAAATGTAGTGTATTGGTGAATTCAATTAGCATGTGCACTGCTTCCAAAGAGAACCCACGTGGGTACACAAGTTCACAGCTGGCTTTCTCCTTCCCTGGCAGGGAGACTGTGCAAGGGGCAGGATTTGCTTCAGGCTTTTCAGTGTAAACAACAACAATAACAACAATATTTTATTGGTATTTATTATTTTTATACTTGAGATACTTTGGAACTACTAATCTTGCCTTCCTTTTTGTCAGCTGTGTGTCTGAAGTCCATTTTGTGCTCCCTGAATTGGTGGGAAACACATTTTGAGTCTAGTAGGCAACGTGAATTGGAATCTTGAGGAAGATTCTGTCTCTTGTTGTACCTTCTCTCTTAAACATAAAGGACTTGACTGTCTTTATATGCTGTGTGCACACAGAAAGAAACTTGACCTTAGATACTTTATCTATCTGTGCAAAAAGAGTGCTTAGAATATGACATAAATGTTACATTCACTTTTCAGGATGGATATAAACTGTTTTCAGTGGTATGAGCACAAAGCTATCAAAAATCAGAACTTAGAAATATGAAACCTAAAGCAGAAACAATTAGCCAAGGCTGCATGTAGGTACAGGTGATTCCATGTTGAAAGTCTCCCTCTCAGAAGTGATGATGGAGCCAGAAATTTCTTTAAAAATCAGAAAGTCTTCTCTAAATGTAGCCATGCTGCATTCACTTACCTGTGTGTCATAATTCTTTCTTTTCAGGTCTCACCCGTGTCCTAACCCTTATATTGTGCATTCATTTCTTGTTAATCAGGGTCTGGCAAGTCACTGGTTTTTACCATTTCACATTCTTTTGATCAAAAGGTCTTGCATGCTGTGACTTATCACTCAACCAGCTCATGCTCACGGTGTCTCACCTATACAGTACATTATTTTATTGATTTCCACCCTCCTGAGCATTTCTTTGTGCTTATCTCTGCAGTATCTAAAGCATAACAGCTTAATAGATTGACAGAAAAGCTTCAAGGCAGTGTTTCATACAGGGTCTTTCCAGCAGTAATTTTTAAAGAAAATAAAGTGGCTTTTCTGTCGTGATAAAGAGCATTCAGGTGGAGGAACAGAAAGAAGAGGGAAAGAAACAGGAAAGCAGTTGTTGCTTCTATGAGGAAACAAGAAGATCAGTTGATAGGAGAGCTAGCACACGTAGTAATTACTCACAGAGCTATGGCTTTTTTCATACTTGAAATGATTAATGTCTAAGATGTGAAATGGGAGTGGTGAGTGAATTTTAAAGAGCAGAGTCCAAAGTCATACATTTGAAAATACCAGGTTGGGGTGGTGGTTTGGTTTGGTTTGGTTTTTAAAGAAAACGTGTAATGATAGCTTGTTTGCTTTCTGACATTACCCTGATTTGTGGGTTTATTTTCTCTCCTTTTAGAAATATACTTATTTATTTATCTATTTATTTATTTATTTTCAACTGTCTGTAGGTGACTGTCTAAAATAATGAGGATAGATGTTGTATAGTGTGCAAGCTGTTGGCTAGATAAAAGGCTTCTGGCCGTTTCTGTTACATAATGCCAAAACCATTTTTCAGCTAACCATATATATATTTTCGACTGTACACTGTATATTTTCAAACTCTTGTGAAGGTTTGGCTGTGTTTGAAAAGGTGCTGAAACACTTAAGTTAAGGCCACAGAGGCACCACTGGGATTTGAAAACAGTTCAGGAAAGAAAGCACCACCTCTGTTTGAAGCCAAGTCCTTTTGTAAATTATCCTGCATTTATCTTTGCTTCTTTTCATGTGCCAGTTCCTTCAGCAGATCTTATCTCACACTTCCCTCAAAAGACCACGAATCAGTAAATCACAGCCCTTTACAAGGTCTCCTGTGCTCTCTGAGAGTTTGGGTCTACTGGGGGAGTAGTAAAACCAGCAGGTTGCCTCACCAGTAAGCTCCTATTTGAAAAATGGTATTGTTATACAGTGGGAAGAATTATCAATCTTCATCTGGAGCTTTCACTGTGAGTAACTTATAAAACAGAAAAATTGGTTTTGTTATTTGAGCCTCAGAGTGCTCAAGCAGTGAAAAATTATTATGTAAAATTTGGCAATATACTACTAACACGACTGCATTTAATGAATATCCTGATGTGTGTAGTCCATGCATACTTAGCTGAAGAACCTGAGTGTGCTTTTGCACCTGGCCACACATGCCTTTTTCATATTCCATCACATGTACCAAATTTGGCAGAATAGAAGGACTAAAAAGTACAGAAAGGGTGTGGTCAATTAAAGCTAAAAATGTTCACACCCTTCAGATTCATGCAAACACTGTATGTGAGACAGACTCATAGAACAGCCCAGACTGGAAAGGACCCCAGAAGATCATCTGGGATTACCTGGCACCTGTTCCATTCCTTGAACACCTCCACTGATGGGGAATCCTCTCACCACATCCCTGGGAGATTTCTTTGGATTCCTGACTGATCTTACCACCAGGATGTGAACAGCCTGGACAGGAAGCATTCAAGAAGAAAGGCTAAAAACAAGGCAATTCTTCCCTGTTCATTTTATGTGTTAGGGGCACCTAAGTGGACCAGATATGAGTTGTCTTGTTACCTTTTGAGTACAGAAAGAAGATTTATGAATCATATGCCAGACTTCACATCAGGCAGTCAATGGGGTAACAGAAGCTGATAAAGTGCCCTCAGAAGAGATGAACAGAACAGGAGTCAAATGGCTGCAGGTAACTTCAAGCAGGTCATGAACTTCAGGGCTGCACTATACACATTTATTTTTTAATGCAATAACTTCAAGTGAAAAGAGGAAACTAATTGTACATGGTCTTGATTTTAGCAGGATTCCACTGAGAAAACTTCATGCTGTAGACATAAAATTAGGCTGGTTTGACTTGCTAGAATCTGTCTTTTCAGATTACATGGAGATGCTTCTGAGACACAGAAGTGTTGCTAAGGCAAAATGCATTAGGAATTACATTCAGTGCTTCGGGGCACTGAATAGGCATTTTTTACCCTTAGAATTTACTTGCTTGTCTGCACTTTTCACAAATTGCACTCAACTCCCATTTGGAGCTGGTGGTGGAGAAAATAGCCAGGTTCATGTAAATTCTTGATCTCCAGGTAGAGTTGATCTTTCTGAAAAATGGAAATTAGTTTTTCTTCATTAGAAAGGAAGATCTGTGCTGAATCTGATATGAAAAGTCTATTGTGAAAAGATATTTATATCTTCTATTCATAGTCTTAGTATGGCCATAATAGCTAGAAGTTTATCAGCCAAATTTCAGAACAGCTCCTTTGGAGATGAAGCCACATTTCAGATTATGTCAGTTAGTGAAGAAAAACCTGCAGCAGGGCTTAGGAACCTCCTGGATGACTCTGTGGTGTTGAAGCTCACCCAAGAGGAGGAGGCTTAGAAAGATTTATTATCTCTCAAGTTTAGCAGATTTCAAGGGTCTCAAGAAGGTGAAGTTCTCTCTAGACAGAGAACTTCTCTGGAATAAATATCTTCTTATGACTGAAGGGCTCAATTGTGACATTTGAGATCTAATTTTGCACTGAAACTAAGCTGCTTCTTGTGTTGGATTGAGCTTCTTTTAAGAAAATGAATTGCCTTAGGCTGTCTTCCTTAAAATATGACTCTTCCAGATGCCAGTTTTTCTTAAAGGAAAAAAAAAAAAAGCCTGGTACTGGCTACTTTTAGCAAATGCCTCTCCCAAGAATTTCTGCAAAACCACTTACTGCAGATCTGACCAGTTTCAGCCCCAGGCTTGTGGGAGATTTGCTTACCACTTGTCAGGAGATCTGAGCTATTTATTAGCTCAGTATTGATTTTTATTGCAAAAATATAAACCCCACAGTGTTAATGAACACAAGAAAAAATACAGATGTATTTAGTGTAATATCCAGAGTTCTAAACATGGACAGCATGGCTCTCTTGATAATGGGGCATGTCTATAAGGTTTTGTATTAGGTGAGAACAGTAATAAACAGAGAAACAGATTCCCAAGTGCTCCTTGGTATTGAGTGGCTATTTCTACCCCAAGTCAGCTGCAGATGCCAGCCATCCACCCACTGCTTGCATTGTTCAGACAAGCACATTTTTCTTCCCAAGCTCTAGAGATGCAGATTGTGCTGAACAAGTAGAGATTCTGGTCAGTTTTTGGATGCTGTGAACTTTTTTTTGGCTGACTTCAGGAGAGATTCACAGTCATGTTTGTGGTTGTTCTCGTGAGGAGCACAGTGTACATTCACTTTCCTAGTATGCTTCATTAATTTTCTGTGTTTCTTTAAACAGTTCTACCAAAATTTGTCTCTCTGCTTATGTTGCAGAGGGATTATGTATGAAAAAGCCTTGCAGCCACTTTCAGCCTTGAGACAAATAGGTTGTGTCCAATAAATGGATCAGCAAGCTTCGAAAAAAAAATAAATGCCTAACATGAAACCATGCAGTTCTTCTTCCCTTGAGCATTGCAGCTACTTTGGATTCTCTTAAGAATATCTTGAGTCTCCATCCTTTGAGAAAAGCTGTAAATTGTTCCATTGAGAACAGTATTTATGTGGTTTGAATGTTTCCTGGTCTTCAAACCCTGTCTGTAGACTGTGGTGTAGAGCTGTGTTCTGTAGCAGTGACAGCTCACAAAGCAGAACCGTCAGCTTCTACAAGAAAGCAGTAACACTGTTAGAAAATATGGAAATTTTTGCAAGTGACATCTTCCTCTTGTGGTGGTGATACATACCGTGAGTACACTGTTATCAAGAAGATATTCTTCACTGTTGAGAAATGAGACAAGATTTTTCTTATCTGTGCTTTACTGAAAAACCAGTGGAAGTTCCTTAAGTTCTTTAGGCGATTTCTTAGGGACTTTTACATTTGTAACATGAACAGGTAAAAATACATTTCTCTGTCTTTTGAAATATCACATAGATTCAGTGGATAAAAATGCCTCTGCTGGGACCTTTTAACATCTAGTCAGAAAGAACAGCAGGATAACCTCTTCCTAACAGGGAAAAGCCTTAGGGATTTTTCTTTGCTGCCTTGCTTTGGGGATGGCAAGAAGCTTTTTGTAGTGGTGTATATCCTCAGTTACCTGGTTTTGCTCAAGCCATTGGGGGCCCTCTCAAATACTTTCTTAAAAATCATCCCATAACACACTGGAAAAAAACTTATTTTAACTTGTGGCTTTAGACAAACGTGTGAGTGTTGACCATCAAGATCTCCCATGTCCAGCTTCTTTGCAAAGAATACCTACGATGGAGGAAATTCAGAGTTCTCTGGTGTATAAATATTCAACCATGGCCAGTTTTTTTACAAGGCTCTGCTTATTTCAGAGGGTCTCCTGGGAGCCCAACTCAGAGAAGCCCAACAAGGGATTCTGGATGGTTTCAAATTGCTTCAGATGTCATCATTGTTAGAGGCTTCTTCTGGCAAGCCAGAGTTATTGCCTCTATCAATTACAAGTAAAAGGGATTTTTCATCTTATCAACCAATTTTGCTAACAAGTGTGGCTTGACAGCTCCATTCAAGATGCTGATAACTTTTATTCCAGGCTTCAGAATACAGTGCCCAAGGGAACACTCAGTGAGCTACAGCAATTACAACTTTTAGCTGTGCTTTCTTCACTGCTCCTTTTAAAGCAGAGGGATTATCTGATGTAAGTTTAACCCTGTCATCAGCTGACATATTTGTTTCCCAGGGTCTCAGGTCACTGCTGTTGGCACACTGGCACACACACGTCAGCTTTCCTGGTACAAGTGAGTCAGATTATATCTTTGTGGCTTAAACTAAATTGTGTATAAACACTACAGTTTAGTGCAGGCTCTCACAGACCCACAGTGATGTTTACAGAGTGCTCCACCTTGGCTAGTTCATCTCTCAGACAGGCTGCTAGGCTTAGGTGTCATAAGAAATGCCCTTAAATGCCAATGCCATACCCAGGACCCAGTTTAATTTGTATGTCTCCACTAAACTCCATCATGCAGGGCAGAAATTAAATTGACTCCTATATAGGTTTTGTGAGACAGAATTGCTTATTAAAGTGATTGTAGGAATGTTCTTTTCTTGAATGTTTGATGTGGGCATACATCTGCAGGCCAATGGGTACTTCTTAACTGAAAGATTTCTCTCATCATGGATTGCCACAAGTTGCTAAGTAATATGTTTTGTTTGTATTTTTCCTTTCATTCAAGAGTATTGCACAGTTTTGACTTTTCTGTTCTTTCCAGGCAGTGAATGGATTTAGTAATGGCACTTGCATGAGAAGAAAGTTGCTCAGATTTGTTAGAAAATGCTGCTTTCTGAGGCCAGTGGGTTATGTATTAACTACCACTGTCCCTGCCTGGCTGGAGATTTTAATTACAGATACATAGCAGGGTCAGTGATTGTGAAGTTTTTGTCCACTGTAGAGTCCTGCATTCACATTTGAAGCAAAAGTTCATAGCCATAGCACATGGAAGGTAGTACACATGGGTTGGGTCTGAAAGGAAATCATGTTCTCTCTCAAGGAGGCACTTTTATCTGGAGGTGAATATTTTGTACTTCCAGATTACTCCTGAGAAACATTGTCACTATCCAAATTAATAGTAGAGACTTTCCTATTAAATGCCAAGTGTTTTGCAGGTGAAAATCATTACTTTCTCTCTTAGCAGTTCTATTAATGACATTGCTCTGGGGTTTTCACACTGTATTAAATCTCTCAAACCTGCCTTTTGTTGTCAGCTAAACAGCAACTATTTTTCAGCCATAACCCAATTCTGAATTTCTTTCCCTGCTGCCTTCACAGAAATCTCTGACACTGGGAGTTCTCCTAGAAGTCTGTTTTTTGTTTTCTTCCCTTTTTCTTTTTTCATTTGACGCCTACCAAGGTGACTTGGCCTGGTCATCAATTTAGGAATGCTACACTCAATCTGCAACTAAACCAACTTTAATGTATCTTGATCTTGATAACATACACTTGATCAGCAAGAGAACAAATGGTTAAAAGTTTGTGAAGGTGTTCTCCACAGAGAGCTCTCGAGTTAGCCCCTAGCTGCCTGCAGAGCACAGCAGGACACGACTGTGGCCTCTTACAGATGTGCTGTAATGACCACATGAAGTGGTTCACCCAAGTCCCTCCTTTGCCTGCCCATGCAGTGCTTGCAGGGAAGTAGCAGACACAGTCTGCTTGCAGGTAACTCATCAAGTGAGTAGGGGACAGGTGTGAAAAGTACAGGGTTGCAATACTTTAAAGACTATGCTGAAATTCATTAGATGTGTCTCATATCTCTTCGATCTTTAATTTCCTTTTGCTGTGTAATTTCACAGTAGTGTGGTCAAAATGAGTGGTGATAGGGGCATGAAAAATCAGAATGAAGAACTTAGCAAATTGTGTCCCACCTAAAGGCACATATAGTTTATTTAATGCAGCCTGAGTGTTGTTCTCATTTGTACTGAAACCTCTTTCTGTAATTCTAGTGATGTGAAGAAACATTAGAAGATATATTTACATGTAGTTTGTACCCAGAGAAGTGTAAAGGGGTGAAGGCAGCTATCATGAGCACTATTAAGACTTTCAGTGGAGGAATGTTTTAAGCTTTAATGAGCAGAATAAATTCTCCCACTGTAAAGATGAGTTGGAAGCTCATGCTGTCTGCTCCAGAGGGGTGACATCAGCAGTGTTAAGAAAAATCTTTCCTCTGCTTTCAAGCCTTCTACTTGCATGTTTCCTGCCAGGATTTTGGAAGCAGATAAGGCAGCTGCTGGGGCTGGAAGGCCACTGCTGCAGGCTAGACTGCTTGGGTAAAGTTGTGAGAGGTGATGGCAGGAAGGATGGAGAAGGAGCAGCAGTAAGGAGGGGTTAAGTAGGAGAAGCCAAAAAGAAGAGGCTAGAAGATTCTGGTTAAGAGGAATTAACAATAATTTTTAGCATATTGCTGTTGCTCAGAACTGAGTTTGTTGCTTTAATATTGAAAGTTGGATAAATACAAGATTCAGCAGTCCCAGGAAAAGTAGTTTGATATAGCCCATTGAGATTATACTGGGATGACTTTATAGCATCCTTACAGTTTCTATATCTCCTTAAAACTGATGGAAACATTGGTCTTGTTCATCATTATACTTTTTCACCCTGCTGGAGCACTAGGAGATGAACTCAGTGTGACTCAGGAGCAAGAATGTTTCTCCATACCCAGAGCTGGCAGCCAAATGGGTCATGTGTAAGCTGGCACTAACTGAGCAGGTTCCTGTTTCTATTCCTGGGCACCAGCTGGGGAAGAAGCAAACTTGTCTCTCTTCTGAGGACAGCAGCACTGACTATTGGCAAACATTACTGTGCAATTCAGGAGTGAAATATTATGCCCTTTCAAATCTTAAATCCTTTCATTCTGAACAAACTGGCTTTGAGTGCTGTTTCATGATAAGATGCTCACTGTGTCTCCAACAATCCTTGCATGGTTTCTGTTAATAATCCACTTCCCAGTCAAAGTAGGTGTAGAAAGAGTCTAATGCATATATTATAAGATTTACACACCTGGTGATGCAAAATTTGTAATTATTTTCCAACCAGCTCATAGCTGTACAACTGAGTGAGCTAAGAGATGAAAAATTAATGGGGGACTGAGAAGAGGTGGGATTTGTTAGTGTTGCCAAGAAGCCTGAGACCTATTGAGCACCTTGCTGTTAGCTGCTGTTGGCATTTCTTGGGACTTACTAGCTTGAATGCTGGGAATGTCACTAATGAGGCAGTCTGTGCACTGCCTGTAGGGTCCAGCTTTCCTTTCGTTTTCTGACTAACTGGGCCTCTGAGGAACTTGAAGATCTCACATCTTTTGATTTGTGATGAAACAGAAGATGTAAATTTTTGTTTTCTTTACTCATTCTCTCTGCTGGAAGGCAGAAACCCTTCTAGTCACCTGTGGATTCAGGCCAAGATTTTTGTGTTTGCACACCCAGACCTCCTTTTCACTTTGTACTGCATTAGCAAATTCAGTAGCTGCATCTGCTGCTTTTTTTGATGTTCAGTACTTTAATCACTGTGCTTTCCAGCACTGCCAGTCAGAAATCCACAAGGAAAGGCTTGAAAAGCAGAAGATATAATAATTATAATAAAGATGATGTTATTGTAGTAACACCTATTCATTTTGTGACCCAGAGTGCATGTGTATCCTGGTTTTAACCATGTTTCCCTAGCCAACAACACTAGGAATGTTTTTAAAGGTATTTCAGATTCTCACAGGGACACATCCACAATTAGAACGCAGAATAGCAGGTGTCTTGAGAATCTGCATGAAATTTGGAGAACTGACAATGCCATAGATTTCCCTCAAAGTCTGACCTCAATGAAACTGATAGGATTATTTGCACAAAGATTTCATTGTGTTTATTGCTGCACTTGGACTTTTTGCAACCAAAAGCATATGCATCTTTTTGGTAGTGTCACAGTACCCACAGATACATGGTTACTTCCCTCTCTTGTGCAAACTAGCTAGTGGGTAATTGTTTCTTTTTTGTCTTAAAAATCTGCAGTTTCCAAAGGTACACCTCACAGACCCCCACACACTGTAAGCAAGAGCATTCCCAGAGGATGCTGTTCTTGCTGTGCTGCACCCTGCACACCTCCTTTGTGACAATTCAACACCTTCTCATCACTGACACCGTGTGGCTTTGAGCCTGTGACAACAGAGTGGGAGTCAAGCCTTCCAGATGGAAGCAGCCCAGAGAAATCAAGCAGCTGTGTAGCTGCTGTGCCTGGGGTCAGAGCACAGCAAATGGAGATGGCTCAGTCAGCTGAGCCCTTCAGCAGAGGCACAGGGCTCTGCACACAGTGTGACCTTAAAGCCCTAAGGTTGTCCTGCCTGTCACTGGCACTGTCCCAGGCTGGCCAAGAGCCCTGCTGTGTCTTTGGTGTGTGATAAAACCTGCTAAAGGGGGATTTCCTCCCTGCTTTGTAAAGGGGTAGAAATGTTCAGTCTCATTTTAGATGTGATAAAACACACATATGCATGCATGCATGCATATAGATGCAGTACATGTACACATAAACTCTCTAGTTTTCCAGGGTTTGTTTTGATCAAGGAGTGAAAGTCATAACTTCAGGTCTGGGGATTTTTTTTTTTTTTTTTTTTTTTTTTTTTTTTTTTTTTTTTTTTTTTTTTTTTTTTTTGTATTTCTGAAGTAACCATAAATCCTCCTTGATTCTGAGCTCTTATTTCTTAGGCCCTAAATCACCATCCATTTATCTTCACATTTCATTCATTGTGTGTTGAGGAGTGTTCTGAATTTCCAAACAGCTTCCATAAATTATTTAGAACTGAAAATGTCATGTTAAAAAAAAAAAGTAGAAGTAAATAAACTGAGCATTTTTGCTGGTGATGGAGCCCTGAGAATAAAAGCAGAGGGGCTTGTGCTCCCTTTTTCAACCATGGCCTGGTCAGAGCATCCTGAAGCTCAGGACAGCAAGATATTTGGCATGACAGAATGGAGAGGATACCTATGTCAAGAGACTTTTCATACTTCAGGAGTGAAGCTGATTTTGCAGCCACAGTCTGAAGTTAGGGAGAGAAAAGAAGGCAGCTATCTTGCAAAGACTTTGTGAGCCTTTGGATTGCTCTACCTGAGGTGTAGTCACTGTGTATGAATGTTCAGTTCAACAAATCCAGATAGGCATATGTTAATGGAATTCTACCAGTTGCAATGGGACTCTGCAAAATACAAGCTCATATTAGGTGAAAGGTCAGTTTTTGTCTTGCATCTGCTCTTTCCCATCTTGGTTTTTGAATTGTGTTTTCTCGAATCTCACAGTTCTTTAAAGCTGTGGCATTTGGTGAGGGAGAGGCTTACACATTTGCACTTCAAATATTTAAAGCCCTCTTAAAACTCAAAAAAGTTGCACTCTGGAGTGGAAGGGATCTAGGACTGCCAAGTGCTGTATGATATTATCTCTGCTGCTTGATCTGGAAATGCTCCCTTCATTCTGGCAGAGGAGGTGAAGGTCCTGGAGAGCCACACTGGGGCTTTATGGTGAGCACTGGCACAAGTTGCCCAGAGAGGCTGTGAAGCCTCCATCCCTGGAGATATTCCAGATGTATGGATATGGTCATAGGGAATTGGCTCTGGCTGACTCTGCTTGAGCAGGGGTGGGACTAGATGGTTTCTAGAGCTCCCATCCTGAGCCCTTCTGTCAGTCTTTGATGAAAGTGGCTTTTCACACCTTGGAATTAGTGACTTCAGTCTTCCTGACTTGAAATGGCCCTCGGCAGAGTTGTCCCTGAAGTGAGGGCAGTGTGTGGCCCCAGAAATGCTGCCACAGAGCTGCAGGTCAGCACTTCACAGTGCCCAACCACACTCTTGTGTGCCTGCTCACAGCCTGGGGTGGCACTGCCCACGGTCCTGCACGGGGCTGCCAGCTCCTGGGATAGCCACAACTCCTCCTGGCTGCTCTTCTGCCCTTCCTCATCCTCACTGACCCACAGCATGCCTCACTGAGGCCAGCAGTGTCACAGAGGATGCTGCCAGGCCACGGGAGGTGCTTCAGGGTTTGCTGCTTTGGAAGGTCAGTGGTAGGGAAGGTGCTTGTGAGTTGAGTAAAACATGAGGTTTAGAAATCCCTGCATCCTGTTCCATGTCTCATTATTCCCTAGGACAATGCCTGTATGGCTTTGGCAGCCTGGAAGGGATGGCTCTTGTGGGGTGCCTTCTCTGGAGCAGCCTCACAAAGCTGTGCAGGAGCGAGCTCTGCCTCCCAGCACTCTGCAGGAAGAGCAGCAGTTCAACTTTTCTGACCCTAGGTTAGCACCAAGCTGTGCTGCATGTCTGGTACTCACACCACAGGGCATGGACAGAGCCCCAAGCCCAGCTAAACTCCTGTCTGCATCCTAAATCCCTCAAGGTTGCACAGTAGATGTACCTCCTATCCATAAATCCAGGTTTATATGCACCATTGGAGTCTCTGCTGTATCTGGAAACCTTATTTAACCAGGAAATCCTTGAACTGTGGTCATTAAACTTCTTTGAAAGTATGTCTAGATGTAAACAACATACATTTATAAACAAATAAATCTGCTGCTTTGGGGGTTTGGGAACAGCATCTAGTTTCTTGTGATGTTGAAATGACCATAATATGCTGAACTTCAGTGGAATTCCTTCACCTGTGCTGCTAGTTTTGTGAGAAACTTCAGGGGGGTTTGTAGTTATTACCTACACTTTCTTTGCTCTGCTACCCTGCAATTCTGTAAGTTTTCTCTTATGAAATAGAAGTGACCTACTTTAGTGTTATACTGCATATAGAATGACTGCCTGTGTTTTCTCACAAGTTTTTTGTGGTTAGAATGAGTTGCTGGTAAATTAAAAAAAAATCTCCTCTGTGTGGAGAGATATTAAATTTGGACCTATCCTTGTATATAGATCTTTGTGGCCTGTTGTAGCCAGGTTAATGTAATTTGCTCGAATTATATTGCAAAAAAATTTCTTTGAAAGTTCCACTGTGTCAAAATTAATTCTCCAGGGAATTTTCCTGCTTCCCAGTTTATCAGGGAAAGTTCTAACTGCCCAGGTACTGTGGTGGCTTAAGGAATATCCCAGCTCTAAGAGAATATGAATTCTGAACTGAGCTCTCTGGAACTCCAGTAAGGAGTTTAATAAAATGTTTAATAAAACGAGTGAGAAGCAGCTTCTCCAATGTCCAAGGAGATGTTAAACTAGGCTTGGGGTGAATCAGTTTCCAGGGCTGGAAGGCTTCATTGGCACAAATAAACAGTTGAGAGGTTGAAAGGATCAGAAAATGTGTCTGAACACAAGGTGGCACTGCAGGAATTAATTTTACAACGTTTAATTCATTTTCTGAGTTAATGGGTTTTTTGTGGTGCTCTTAATAGGCCCACGGAGAGTATTTTTGCTTCCACATCAATGTTTTCAGGAATTTGTAAGGGCATATTTACTGTAAAATTAATAGGAATCAGCCACAGCAGTGTGGCTTAGCTGATCACAGGCTCTGCAATTTTCTCTCTGAAAACACTGAACAAACACAATGCAAACACTGACCCCTTCCCCACCCTGTTTACAAAAATGTAAAAATATAGAGACTGAGGAGCCTCTGTGGTGTTGACTAACTTACTGACTCGCTGAGATGGGCTTGATCTGTACCATCCATCTCCTGGTGCTCTCTTGGCTGCCTTGCCCTTTGTGTAAAATGTGTGCTCACTGGGCTGGTGGCTTTAACTTTCACTCTGCTTTGCATGCTGCCTCAGGGGGCTGCCCAGTGTGTGATCAGATTTCTGGCATCTATTCAAACATACATCAGCTTCAAGTTAAAAGCCACACTTTTAGCTATTGCCAGTCTCAAGAAGTTTATCTCAAGGACTCTTTATCTCAATATCTTCAAGTTACGATAGCCACTTGAAAAATCTGTAAGTTGAAGTCAAACTTACTTTATCACTGGCTTGGGTCTGGTGATTTCACATCTCATTGGCTAGAAATGCAGTGGAACGAGATGTTCTATTGAATGTACAGAAGATTTTTCTGAAGTGTTTCTCATTCTTTCATTGCTCTTTCATTTTCACAAGCATGAAAACATTTTTAGAAACACATCTGGTCATTGTTTGCCTTGTTGGATGTCATAAAATATACCATGCACATACAGTATTTGGGCTGAGGAGGTGTCCAGCATTTTTTTTTCAATGTGTTCACAAATGCTGCTCCAGTTCTTAGAACTTTGAATCCTATCTTCAGCCACAAGCACTCAAAAGCTGTGAACTGCTCCTCACAGTCAAGGCATTATATCACAAAACTCAATATGCTTATATCTTCTTATGGTCCCAATCATAAATGTTTTTTGAGCCTGGTTTCTTAGGGCACAAAATTATACTTAGATGTTTGGTCAGACCTTCTTTTCAGAGTGTTATGGTCTATAAGCATTTTTATTGAAAAACCTTAAAATGCTCATGTGATCAATTATCCAAGAGCTGGAACTTTAGCAGAAGAAAATATTTGATAAAACAGTAATGGCTGGAAGCATATTCAAAATTTTTTCGCACAACTGCCATGGCACTAAAGTGTGGAGCTGTGAGTTTCTCTGTATCTTTTTAACAAGATTATTCAGCTTTGGGTGATTGCCTTCACACAATTAGAGGGTACTTTATTTGTCTGCAGATTTTTAGTCCCAGAACTTCCTGCACTTCCCAGCAGTCACAGTATCTCACAATGCTGATATCACAGTGGCTACAAGCTATGCCCCTTGTCCTGTGGTGCCAATGCCTGCAGGGAATAACACCTCCAAGTTACTGCTGGGAAAGATCAGGGTCCAGCTACTAACCTAAACTAAAAACTTTGGTCCTAATTTAGTTTGTGGTTCCATCAAATGTCAATGAGCCCATGTCAGATAATTGTATCAGTCAAGTTTTTTATGATTTTCAAATAAAAGCTTCTATGATGTATGATGCCCCCCCAAGGAAGGTTGAAGGCTGACCACTGATCCAGAGGGCTGGGAGTCAACTGGTATTCCCTGCTCTTCCTTTAAAGCATCTCTGGTTTGCACAATACTTCATGATCTGGAAAGAGAGAAATTATATAAGGAGCTGCTGAAACCTCCCAGCTCAGTGCTAGTGCATTGCTTGAGCAATTCTCTGTCAGAGCCACCACACAGGAAACCTCCAAGACACTCAAAACCATTCCTCAGCTATGGTATTCCCAAAGCCAAAACTTGTAGGGGTCTCCATGTCTTTCCACCTCCATCTGTAAATCCACAAGCCTGCTAAAAACACCTCACAGGTGGAAAGAAGCAGAGAGACTTGTCAAGAAATAACCTGGGGTTCTGGGGAGCTGCAAGGTTGGGCCACGTTGAACCTCTGAGCAGAGAATTTGCTCTCAGACTGTTCCAGTCCTGAGCATGCCTTGTGCTCAATTCAAGGTCCTGTGTCTATGTAGCAGCAGTTTTGAAGGTGGTACTGGTACTAAATTGGTGTATAAGCACCTTCTGTGTTCCTTTCAGTTTTATGATTTGTGCCTCCATTCCTAGGAAATCATTTGTCCTGCAGATGTCAGCTCGGTGACACATGCTGGGAAGGCTTGGCTTAGCTCTGCTTTATTAGGAGGATATGGGTTTGGCAGTGATTCATAACTGAATAGGTGCAAGCCTTTATTCTCAAACTGTTTTGAAATGTAACAGCAGCAGAACAAAAAATAAATATAAAAACAAAAAAACCCCTATATTTCTGTTATTCAATTTTTTAAAAAAAATTATTTTACTATTTCTAAATATGTGAAAATGAAGCCTGGGTGAACATGTGTGTATTTATTAACACACAAAACTAGGAAATTGCTAGTGAAAGGGGTCATCTTGTCTCTGGGCAGGGGGGATTGTATAACTAGGTAATCTTGAAGGTCCCTTTCAACCAAAACCATTTTATGATTCTATAGTATCGATAGTTGCACGTGTCTTCGACAGTATCATGTGGAGTACAGAACAAAAATACATATTCACAATTTGGTTTTCTTATTCACATAACAAATTAGGGAAGTATTTCAATTATTTACACTTTATGCTGTTAATAACTGTCTAATTTTACTGTTGGTTGTAGTAACTACCCAGTTAAATTAATAAGTTGTATATGCTAACCTCAGCAATGATCAGTGTAAGCCAGTTTTGGTGATTCCATGTTTACTCTTTGATACTGCCTAGAGCAGGTACAAATTTCATGTGGCATTCATTTCAGACTGCAGCCTTTGCTCTACGAGAAGACACCTGGTTATTAAATAATAAACTTCAAAAATTAATAGTGGTAGGCTTAATTTTCTGAATTTTTTTAATCCTAAATAAAATGACAGCAATAAGAACTTCTCAAAATAGAGAGTGTCAGAGTGGAAAACAACAGAAAAGGTAGTCAGTACAGTTACTTCTTGAAAGCTTCTATTACATAGCTGAGGGAGAAGGATCAGCCTGATTTGGTTTTTTTAGACAGAATAAAGTCTACTGCTGCCTATGTTGACATACACAAGTAGATACTGTCAGATCTTATCTGAAATGCTCAGTGATTTAAAGATTTCTTTGTGTTAGTCTAAAACGTGAAAGGAAAATGATCAAATGTAAGCCCAAGTCTCATTCCTCAATGATAGATTTTCTCTGCTTTGTTCATAGCAAATTAAAAAGACATTTGAAAGCAGGAAGGTTTGAGATTTGATTTGGAAGAAGTAGAACTCTAGCCTATAAATAATAATTTCAATTGATCTATAGTAGTTATCTGCTCATGGTACATTGCTTCAAAAGATGAAAACTGAAGTGTAGGTTAGAAAAAGCTCCATGTTGCAATAAATAAGCCAGTCACTTTTTGATGAGACAAAATTTCTCTCTTAGCCAGGAACTTCTGCAGATGTCCTAAATGACTTTGGTGAGACACCCCTGTGTCACCTGTGGCACTGGCAACTCCTGGGTTCCTTTCTGGGGGCAGTGCTGGTTCAGCCACTGACCAAAGGACTTGGAGTTGAGCCCATGGGGCTGAGAACTTCCCCAAATCCCCCCTTAGGCCTGAACATACATTTCTATGCTGTGTTCAAGTAAAGCAGGTGATGCTCTTCAGGATATTGTTATTTAAATTGAAGTAGAGCAATTCCATCCCTGTGCTTCGAGGAGACTTTTTCCTGCTCTCTTTCTTTTAGCCATTTCTGCCCTGGCCTCTCTGCCAGAGATTTCTGCATCCTAGAAGGATGAAGAAAGGTTTGCTTCTCATTTGGGCACACTGCAACTTTAGAAAAAAAAAAAACCAACAAAACAAACAAACCAATGGGAAATCAGGGAAAAAATGTGAAATTTAGCAATTTCTTAAAACAATAGCAAGCTTTGTCCAGAAAGACTGAGAAGTTGACATTCAAGGTAACATGGTCACAGCTGACTCCAAACTTTTCCCTTAGAAAGCACTTCCTGAGGCTAGTACAGATGTCAAAACACCTAGCTTGTATTGCATACTTACATCATTCCATAAAAGCTCTGTCATCTGACAATGCTGTTATTCATATTTTTTTAGTTTTAAGTAGTCCTGCAAGGAGCAGGGAGCTGGAATTGATGATCCTTATGGGTCACTTCCAACTTGAGATATTCCATGATCCGATATGTAACAGGAAACGAATTTACAGCTGGAAAGGAACTGCTCAACAGAGAGAGGAAGATAGTTTCTTTCACAAAGTTCTCTGGCTGCAAACTGCTGGAAGGCAGAAGGATTCAATCAGACATGCCACTGTGTGTTCCCTCTCTCCTTGACTCCTCCAAGCTCCTGTGCACAGTGTGCCTAAACACACCCACAGCTGGTACACTCACAGATTCTATACAGACTGACCAGTTTCATTGGGTTCCTGTTTCTGTTTCTCACCTGTGTCACAGCCACAGGCACCCATTTCCCTACAAGCTCCTCTGCCTGACAGCAGTGTCAATGTTTTATTTGTACAAATAATAATAATAATATGTGTAAGGTTTTGTGAAGTGGCTTCCTAAACTCATGGCATGTTCATATTCTAAGTTTGAAGTGGAATGCCTTGAAATGGTATCTAAAATGAAAATGAATGAGATTCTGACTTTAAATAGTTAAAATATTGCTAAATTTCCTGAAGAGATTTTATTTCAGTTATGATCAAAAACCCCCAATTGTTTCTCAGTAATAGCACTGCATTTGTGATTTCTCATTAGCACTGTGCCTGTGGTGAGTGGTGCAGAGTGATGATGTTTGTCTCTTCTAATGTTAGACAGAAGGTCTTGATTCTTTGTCTTTCTCAATAAAGAAAATACTATGGGTTGGTTTTCTTATTGAAAGAATTTGTATTCCCTGGAATGACACAAAGGATCACAACCTGTTAATGTGTCCCCACCATTTATTGAACATCTTAGTAGTGAAAGTCTCTGGGCATTTGTAATCTTACTTTACTGTAAGAAAATAGATGGAGCAATCATTTCTAAAAACTCTCATAGGAGATCATCTTCCAGGAAGCTGATACAGGGCCATTTTGTGAGCAATTTGCCACTGGCAGAACTTGAAACCCTGAAAAAGTGATTTACAGTAGTAAAGCTCTTTTTGATGGTCTTCACTGGCACTGTTGGCTTCCATCAGGGTTTCCATCCTTGCAGACCAAAGAGAAAGCAAATAAGAATTTACAAAGGTGAGAGTCTAGGCACTCTAAACCCTTTGCCACTTCAGCATCATCTGGGCATTGTGTGCATGCACTGGACACAGGAGATAAAGGGGAAGGTCGTTCTAAGCTTTCCCTTTTTCAGGTAAATTGCTGCCAGAGACTTTTTGCAAGTTTTGGTTTAATAAGATCAAAAAGTATTTTTTAAAAGATCCAGTCTCAAGAAATAAGGCCAGCTCCATCCAAGGCAGTACCATTTGCAGCCACTATACCACCCTTTCCCTGTACTGAAACAAAATGTTTCAAACTTTGTTGGCTCTAGCTGGCATCTTGGAGCTGTATTTCAGAATCACAGAACAACTAGAACAGGGGATACAAATGGTAATAGAGTTATGAAGCAAGCTTCAGTAGCAACTCACATCATTCACAGCTGATGATCAAAACCAAAATTGTGATTTTAAACAAATTCTGTTTGCAAAGATAAAATGCTTGCCTTATTAGTAAAGTGGCAGCTAAAGTATGTGTGTCCTACACATATCTATTGTGACCATATAGCAAAACCTGCAAATGGCAACATCTTATCATTGGATCACAAATGGGTGTGGTGGATGAGCAAGGGTGAACCAGAGCAGGGCAAAATTCTATTATAAACATCTCTTTTTGTTTAATAACTGTGGTAAAGGTCCCTCTGTAGAAGTCTGACAGCTACTAGCTGATGCTGGCAATGTCTTCTTTTTTCCAGATTCCTTTTTCTAGAAAGAAAGCCCTGTGGATACAGTTGGAAACCTTTTCATTTTCTTGATATTGGTCCTGATGTAGTAGTTGAACATGCAAAATCTTTTATTATTAAGGAGTTAGATTTTACAAATTTAGAATGTTAGGCATGCCTGTGTTGTAAGATAATATTGTAATCATCAAACTCTCTTTCATGCCCAAGACATTGACATCCTACTTTATTTTCAATTTAAAGTGTAAAATGTAGAAGCATAAAGTGGTTTTTCCACCACTCCCCCAGGCATAAGCACACAGGTTGATGTATTTGTGTACTAGTTGACTAGGCCCAATGGGATTGTAACAAAAGGAGAGCTTGTACATGGATCTGAATATTCCATCTCAGTTGGCAGGGAAGAGAAGTTCTTAAAATCTGATTGCCATGCAAGCCCGTTCAGGTTTTCCAAGGTACATAGAGAGCAGTGTCTTTTATGTTATTGACATGGAGATAAAGATTTGATTTGAGAATTTGGCTCCTAACAGGCAACTGAGAAGGAAAAATAGCAAAGAAAAGTGAGAAAGGAAAGAATTGGAGAGCTGACTAAAACTCTACAGCTTCAGGAGCTAGTGTGCAATGTTCACTTTTGGTTGATCATTTTAAAGAGCAGAATCCTGTTGGCACTTGTTCCAGTATATTTGTTTTAATCTTCAAAGTACTGAGTTGAGAAGGAGGTGTGGCAAGATAAAAGAATTTGAATTAGAAACTCTTAAGAAGCCTGTTAAAGAGGTTTACAAGTTATATTTGAATTTCCCTACCCTAGAACTTTCTCTTTGAGTGAATTGCTTTCTTTTCTTTCACAGCCTACCTTAGAAGCTACTCTGTTAATTAGGTAAATTGTTAACCTTCTTAATGCTGTACCACTCTTGTTCTTATAGGTCATTACTCTTTCCATGTCACTTAATTTACACTTTTTTTTTTTTTTTTAATATTGATTCTTGCAAATACATAATAGTCCTTTTCCCACATAACCTCAAATTTAGAAGGCTTGGCTTAGGTCGAACTGTTCTCATTGCTCTTTTACATCAGACTCCAGTGGAGTCAGATTTTTTAATCACTTTATTTTTTTTTTTTTAATCACTTCTAAGGAGCTCATTCTCCAGGGACCATGGATGCCACCTGGATGTATTCACAAACAAACCCAGCAGGTAAACATTTGCCCTCTGAGAGCTGCACCTCGTGCAGCTGCACTGTCCTGCCCACAGCCAGGGGTGTTGCTGTGTTTGCAGGGTTTGTGTCCTCTTGCAACCTCTGTGATGAGTTTGTGACCCTGGCAGCCAAAAAGCCAAAGGGAGATACAAAAGTGGGGGGCCTCTAAAGGATCTCAAAAAACAAAACGACATCTGTGCTCTTTTCTGCACTCTCCAGGCAAGTGAAGGGCTGGCAGATGTGCATGAACTGTTAGACAGCTGTGGAAGCTTCCAGAACAAGTGCTGTCTTTCAAATGTACAGTTGGGGTGGAGGGTTTCACTCCAGCTACAGGGTGACTGATTTAAAAGTAAAATGACATACAAATGTGGAGTAACTCTTTGAAATTTAGATTGTGATTATGTACTTCCACAAAACTAATTGCTTTAGAGAAAGCCCTCCCCTTGTAGTTCAAGTTTTAAAAGTTTATCAACAATAGGAGATTGTTTCAGTGACACAATTTATGCCATATTTAAATGTTTCATCTGTTTTTATGAGAGATAATAAGCAAATACTTTGTGTTTGAATACTGTACCTTGGAAGTCACTGGCAAAATTAATAAGTCTTATAATATGTATTTCAGAAGGGACAGCAAGAATTCATTTATTTTCCATAATGCACATTAATGTCTGGTGAGTAATGCTTCATACAGAGTGATTAGTCCTATTTTTATATCCCCACAATTTATCAGGATTAAAATCACCACCACGTGCCAGATGTGTTCATAGCACAGCTGCTTTTGTTTGACAAAGCTATCCTCAAAGCACTGTACATCTTTGATTGGCTCTAATCTAGCAATGAGATTTTCACATCATTCTTTCTATTGCTTTAGAAGACATTTCAGCATTCCCTTGCTTCACTTTATTCGAAATCTTAAGGACTTTTTAACAATATAAGACACAGATAACATTTAGTAGCTCTAAAGATGTACAGACCTTCTTTGTGTGACCCCATAAGAATGAATTCAGAGCACATGTTTAGGATGACACCTACAGGAGATGGGAATGCCTGGGAAGTGCAGCCTCCTGTGGGTTGTGGGGTGTGTTAGAACAATGCTGTGAGGAGCCCTTGCAGAACAAGGAGGAGCTGGGGTGCAGCAGGGTTCTGGACATCTGCCACCACCTTAGTACCAGCTGGTCAGCTGAGAACATCTGATGAAATCATTTCTTGTCCTGAAACCAAAACATTTTATGGAATGTCTATAGAACTGAATGTATGTGCTTCCAGAATATATGTGCTTCTGTCTTGAATAAAAATTTTGTCTCATTAATAGGAAAATGTTTCCTTTGATTTTGATTTTGCTCTTAGATTTAGTGGGTTTTTTACTACAGTTATTGTCTTGGGTGGTGAGACTATTTCATCCAAATTTGTGTCATTTAAGTACTTTCCAACTTGAGTTCAAATTTTTTGGTTTGAAATTGTTTCATCCTCTTTCTCCAAGCTTCAGAGTGTGTGCTCCTTCATTCATTTGGGCATTCTTATTTCTTGACCTCCTTTCACTATCTGTAGTTGCAGGATGAAGTTGACTCATAACTTGGCTTGTGCTGACCCAAATACAGTCTGAGTTACAGACTCCAAAACTTTCCATATCAGACTGTTTTTCAGGTTGACAGCAATACTCAGTAATTTTCCTTACCTACTTAAATTTTTAATACTTAATAAATCATATTGGAAGTCTAAAAATAGTTCAGAATCTTAATGGCCATTTGAAGGAAGAAAGACCACTGGGAGAGACATCTCACTAAAGGCCATCTGACTTTCATAAAATGTTAATCATATGAGGCAAGACCCAGCTTGCATTTACATATGGCAACTCTGCATCTGACTGTCTAGCTTGGATCTGAATTTTAGATGTCTAGTGGAGAAAGCCTTCTAAAATAAGCACCCACCTTCCCTGTCAAATGAATGGAAATCTCTGAAGTGCTCCAGAGGGAGAGCCTGTCTGCTTGAATTCAAGCATCTAAGTAGGTATTTATCTCTCAGCTCAGTGGTGAAATTGGAAAGGTAAATTTTGCTTTAGTAACTCAGTAGGTAACCTCTCACCAGGTGCAAAAATTAAATGATCTAGTAAAGATCTGCTTGTGCAAGAGTCCCAGGGCATCCCCTCCCAGTGCATCCCTTTCTCTGCTTGCCTCCTCCTCACACTGGCAGGGGGATCTGTGTTGGTCCATGGTGTTGAGGCTGGAAAGTGCATGGACATATGGAAAACAGCACTACAAAAAATATTCTGAAGAATATGTTGTTTTTACTATTCCCATTGTGCTCCAGAATGTTGTCCATACTGCAATTTCATGTTGCTTTCATGTAAAAAGGAACAAACTTTTAATCTGTTTTCTTTTGCATCAGTAATTCTATATTTCTTTTAAAATGTCTGTGTTTGGAACCTTTGCCATGGGTAAAGTATGATTTTGCAATAATCATGTTAGGAAATGCACATCAGATCTATTGTCAGTAAAGATGATACATGTGAAGCTTAAAAGTAAAACTATTGATTTGAAATGTTTATTGGGAAAGAAGCTATGTGAATGTTTATGAATTATGGATGTTTCCCATAGCTAAATATTTCCAGTGAGCTTTGTGGTTCCTCTTTTACGTTTATTTCAGTTTTTGTATCTGTTGTAACACATCCTAGCATTTCAATAACGAGTAATTTCCAAACTTTGTCATTGGTGTACTCAGTTCTGAGCTAAATGTCACTTCAAGTGCAGAAAGCAGCAGCTGCTAAAGGGGATTACAAAAGTCAATATTTAGACTATTACCAGTGTCTAATAAAGGGGATTCTTGAACACATTTACTGGGTATATCAAGTGTATAGAAGGAAGGGCTTTTTTGTCTACAAAACACTTGAAAGAATAATATTGCTGGCAAACATTGTTGGAAGAAATAGCCCTATGGCAGTACCTTCTGTTTGAGGAGTGTGTGTGTGTGTTTATATGGAATTAATCAAATCATGTTGATCTTTCCCATTTTAATAGTTTTTAAACCAATTCTAATAATTCTTCAATAAGCACCGCTCTATTCCTTATGTGCCCTTGAAAACCCTGCCCTTCACTTATTGTAACTTTAAAAGAATCTTTGGCTCCAGAATTAGTCAAGGAACATTTCACTATGTGTTTCTTTGTAATTTTTGAATGATCTTTGTAAAACTATTTTTAAAAGCTTTTGCATGTTTGATCCCTCTTACACATGGGAACAGATAGCTGAAAGATGGATTTTTGGCGTGGAATTTAAAGCTAGTGAAGCACCTGAAGCATCCCTGCTTGTCCTGTGGCACACTCTTATGCTGAGAAGAAAAATGTATTTTTTTGGTCTTCTACTGTAAAATAGAATTTCATTCAGTGACTTGTTTCTGTTGAATTATCCCCAAAATTGTCCCTGCTCTCACTTTGGAAGCCAAATCGAGTGATGCCTTGGTTTGACCTTCCATCTGTAGGCTGGGGATTTTCCTATTATTAACTAATCAGCAAGCCACTTTCAGCAGTTCATAGAGCAGAACCCAAGTCATATATGGTCTCCCCCAGCTCCAAAAAAAAACCCCCAAAACTGAAAAGAGAATAAAAGAAAAAAGGTATTTGATTTATTCATTTCACACAAGTCTGTGAAATCAGAAAAAGTAACTTGGCACAAGAAGCTATTTTAAATAATAGATTTCAAAGCTCAAAATAATCTTCTCATAACATCTAGGAAGTGCTGCTGCAGCTCAGTGCTTGAGTGTCTGTAAAATTCCAGTGAATTTAAAATTGGCGAGGGCAGGGAGAATTGTTCTTTCAGCAAACTGGGTTAAAGGGAGGACACCATAAAAAATCAGGATACTTTGGCAGTTGCCTTTTAAGATTAAATCCAAAACTAGTTAAGTGAATAGGATTCTGTCAACTCAGAAGTTACAATAAACAGTAATAGCTAAATTGTTACTGTGACACACAGAGGGAACACAGCAACACACACAACAGGTGCTCAGGCAGAGAAGAAGAAAAGAATTCTCTAGTTTGTTGTTGACCTCATATCTCTCAGTTTCTGGACAGTGACAGAGATTGGACAGAGAAGTTCCCACCTCTCCATCTCCACTGCTCACTTGAGAAGTCCATCAGGTGATCTCTTTTCACAAAGGGATGCAAACATGATCCTTGTTTATCTTACAATTCATGAGAGCTGACTCCATCATACCAAAACAAATCAGAAGGCTGATTTTCAGGAACAACACTAAACTATTTGTGTCAACAAAATGATCCTGAACCAACAAATTTTAAGTCTCATGGAGAGCACTGGTATTCACTTTAAGATCTCTGCAGATACATTGCACCTCAGCTGTTAGTCACAGACCAGATTTTTGTCTTAAAGTTAACTGCTATGGCATCAGACACAAAGAGTGTGTGTCACCATGCTGAGTTTGAAGTATCTGGTTATGGATTGCTGTCAGGAACTTCAGAAAGAAATGTCACCAGTAGGTTCAGGTTGTGCAACTTCTCAGCACATTTTCTGAGAGGAGGGAGCACTCTGTTGTGGTTTAAGCACAGGTCTGGGAGCCAGGAGGTCTGGATCTATTCGTGGCCCTGTGCTGTGACCTTGGATAAGTCAGGTTATCCTTTCTGGGCTCCTGCACATCCAGCATTGTATCTATGCTTAGATAAACACATTGCAGAGTGTTTCTATGGTGGTCATCACACTTCTCTTCTGAGGGCACCTTTGCCTTCAAGGCAATGGGAATGGTAGGGGAGGAGCAGGAGAAAGTTTGGGTTTTTTTCCAGGTTGAGTCAGTAACTTCTCCAGGTTCACATGTGATTAACTTCAGTGTTGTATGTGTCTTTCCTTCAAGAACTAAGTGTCACCTTGCATGCCCCAGTCAGCTGTGGTGGGACTTGGCTGTTCCCCCCATGCGGTTAAACAGATGGGAATAAGTACTGCATGTCTAATATTTGATAATCTGAACTCCTTGCTGCTCTCCAGCAGCATGTAAGGCTGTGAACTGCCGAAAGGAGTGCTGAGATGGAGCAGGAGTGAGAATCTCTTATTTGTGGTCACTAGAGGGCATTAGAGTAATAGTTCATTAATACTTACATGTTTAAAAAAAACAGAGGGCAAAACAATTCCCTAAATCTCAGCAGTATCACTAGTGATGCTTGCAGCTGGAGGGTTGTACATTTTCAGGTGCTTACCTGAATTGTTAGCAATCCATCCATTACTATTCATACAACACTGCTAGTCATACATAACTTATCTCAGGTGTTAGCTACAAAGGACACCCTGGGTGCTAAGATAGGAGAGTAAGTAAAATTATTGTGGCTGAACAAGGCAAAAAGAAGGAGGTTGCAAATTTGGTTGTTGGTGTTGTGGCTGATCACAGCCACTCCTGCACTCTGCTTCCAGATCAGGGGGTGGAGAGGAATTGGCACAGAGGTGACTGCACCTTTCCCTTTGGACACAGAGCAGGTAGAAGTTGATATTTTGCTTTGTCTCTAGCCATGGACTGAATACTAACAGTGACGTAGAAAGCAAGAAAACAAATAACCAAATGCCCAAAATAAAAAATAATCAAACAAATAAAGAAGTCAGGAAAGCTGGATCACGAAAGCCACTAGAAAATGACAGTGTTCTGTGTGCAGCTCTGGGGGGTGGCTTTTGTGCAGAAGGTGGTGGGTGGTTCTGATTTTCTGCTACCCTGTGACAATGGGGAAATAATAGCTGGACTATGAAAAATAAGAGCTGTTTTCTTTGCTGTCTGAGACAGGGAGCTACGAAATTCTGTCAGTATTAATATCGCAAAAGGTAGAGCAATGTTTTCATCAGTCTGTTCAGCTGCAGTTTTTCTTTCCTGCAGCAGCTCTGACAGATAGAACAGCAGCAGGAGAAAGTAAAATAAAAGGAATTAGTCTGAATTTTTCTGCAGGCTTTTCATCACAGAACACGTGTGGGAGGCAAAAATAATAGGAGCATACTGCCATCAGGTAGAAAATGAATAATGTAGAAAACTGCATAAAGAACACACACATTTGATGTCAGGTGCTGTGTAATGGGGTTTGGCTCTGACTGGTGCTCATGATTTTCAAAGAACAGCTGAGAAGAGGCCCTAATGCCAGAGCTTATTGCAAACACTGATTATTGAACCTGAAGCAAGTTCTGGAATTGCTATATGAGTCACAAATTTTGAGTACATTTAGTTTGTGATTGCATGAAACACCTGTACTGAGACAGAGAAAACACTTCAGCTCAGAAAGCTTTTGTCTGGTTGTCTTGACATCACCATCAATATATTTGTCCCCACATCACTGTCATGACAGACTGATCTTAGCTGGAGTTCTCAGCTGTTGCTATAATTAAAAAACTAAATCCATGGTTGCCTCCCAGCAACCATGTCTGCTACTGTATGTACTGGTTTAGATTTAAAACTTTGTCAGCCTGTGACCAGTGGGCTGAATGGGCTTATTTTACTTGGAATTTAAAAGCAGGTCTCAATTGTCCTTTGTTGTGCAAGTATTGACAGACTCATCCTTTGCCTCTACTGAAGAAGGTTTTACAGATGTGGCTACCCTGGCAGAGTACAACCCTCCGAAATTTACTTCTTACCAGGAGTGATTTTTTGCCTGTACAGCTTAATCCAGAAATGAAATCAAGTATGTCAGCAGAACTGTTTCCTGCCAGTATGACAGCCATACTGGGCCATTTTCTGGGGAAGCTGCATACTTTATGGACTAGATATTGGGTCACTGCCTGGACTGGTGCAATCCTTCTGGTGAAACCTCTGGTGTGTAGGTGAGGTCTTGCTGATGCCAGGTGCTGAGTAGCAGCAGATTTCCTCACTTGTCTGGGGCCTGAAAAGGAGAGGCAGGTGGTTCCTGCCATTCCTTTTGGAAGTCAGGGGAAGGAACAAGTCCCAAATATTTCTGAACCCATGCTGAATAAACAGGGGACATGTCCATGCATACAACAGAAGGGTGATACTAGCTCCTCTTCACCAGCTTGCTCCAGCTAGCTCTGAGGACACGGATTTTAGCAACCAGCCTACCCACCAGGATCTTCACAGGCTCCTGCTCCCATCTGTAACTCGTGCAGAAACACTCACTGCTGTCATCCCCCCCATTATTGTTCCCCCAGTTAGCATGGCTGACCTGGCCCTGCACTGACCAAGCCTGCCCTTGCTCTGGGGTGCTCTCAGTATTGTGCACGGAGCAAAACCAGCCTTTTGCTCCACCTGTGCAGTGCTGGGATCTTTAGCTTCTGGGTCTGTGTGTTTTAGAGATTTGAGAACTCACACTGTGTCCCTGGGTAGCTGATCTTTTCCTTATGTTACCTTGCATTTCATTGTAGTCAGGTAGTGTTGTTTAAGTTCTCTTTCTTTCTCATACAGAAGGCAAAGTGGTGATAAGCTCCTTCTCCCCTGCCTTGCCATCAAAGTCTGCTAGATATTTGCCTTCCCCTCAAATTGTAGCTTAAGTGTGTTTTTTTCCATCCTTAGGTTGTTAATAAGTTCCAAGCTGAAGCCTTTTCTCAGATAGCATTGCAAATGTTATTTCAATTATACACTATTGCATTCAGGGCACTTCCAGTGGGATGAGATTGCCTGCCACAGAAATAAAGTGTTATTTACAGTAAAGACACTTAATGGATGCTGGCATATGTGTCTTTCTAATGTCATATCTGCATGTCTGACAGTGAATGCCAAAGAGAGCAGCAAAGGTTTCTTTCCTACCTTTGACTCTCCCACTATTTGGCAGAGCAGAGCAGACAGCCTAGCTCTCAGAAATACTATTTTTGTATTGCACAGAAGCAAGGGAATGAGACTTTCAGCTGGCATGTGCACTTGATGCCCATTTTTTATCTACTTGAACATGTGCAGGAAGAAAAACCATGGTAACAGAAACTAGTTATGGATGAAACGTCCTGGGGAGTATTTTTTTGAAAACAGTATTCTGGACTGTCTGAATAATTTCAGTTCCTCCTCTCTGTGGTGCTTTCATCAGATCATGTTCTGCTGTGTGGTTTTGTTACTGTGCATTATGCATTACTGATTTAATTCCTACCACAAAAGAGGTGCCAAGTCATTTCCAAAGATGCACAGATACTGGCATGAACTTAGACAAGAAAACTCAGGTGACAAACCCAAAATAAGCAATACAGTCCCCAATAGATTTAAAAATCAACTCTGATGGCAAATCTTATCCAGACACAAATGATGTTTTGAGATCTTCGATTGCATCAAGTTTATTCTAGTCACTACTTCAAATTAATTTTCCTCCAAACAATCAGACTGGGAATAGGATATTCCTACAGTAATATTGAGAGTGTTTCACTCAATGGATCGTTGTTTAGGACCTAAAGTTGGAATTCATATTGAAAGCAGTTGGAATTGAAAGTAATTGGAAGTAAACCAGTAGAGTAGTGGCCCATATGGAAGCAGTTGTGAGTGTTATGAACAACTGATAGGATACAAATGTCTATTTTTGTCTCTTCCTCCAGTAAACACTTACAGAAGGAATCCAGCTTCAGATTGTACACTTGCTTTGTGTTAGCAATAAACAGCCATTTGTTAACAATGATCTGTTTTGATAACTCTGTTCTTTGACATTTCAGGGTTTCTATCTTTGAATAGCTCATCTGTGCTACCCAAACTGCAGTTAACTCTTCTCAAGTCACTTACAGAAAAGATAGGAGCTCATCTCCTCAACTTCCCTCATGCTGCTTCATAACCAGAATGTTTAATAATCTCACTTTTAGCATCTGCTGCCCCAGGGTGGTTCCCAGCAGGGTCAGCAGTGCCTCTGCATGGGTCAGATACAAGGAAACAGAGCTTTTCAGCCCTTCACAACCTCAGAGGGATTGGAGGAAGACAGGGTCAAGCTGCAAAAGCATTGACTTGAAATTAAGGGACAGAAATGTGTTAGAAGAGTGGGACAGGACTGAAGGGTAATCATGTTTGTTTATTTGGCTGAGGCAGAAAGGGGACACCCAGCAAACATATAACACAGACCATGACCTGCTAGGGGACTTAAGGAACTTTCCAAGGAAAGGCAAGCAGGAGCCTGCTTGACTTGTTGACTGGGTCAAAAATCATGGGTGAAGGCCAGAGAGGGCAGGCAAAAGACAGGACAGAGGGAACTGTAATGCATAAATCCACCAGTGTGACACAGTTAGGTGCTAGGGGCAGTCATGCAGAGGCTTCCTTGTCTCTCATGGCTCATTCTGATTACTGGAAGGTAAAGCCTGCTAGGATGACTGTAGCTGGAGGCAGCAGCTAATGCTGGAAGATTATTCGTGATTTACAGCCTCCAGTGTTCAGTACTTGTGTAGCAATATTACAGAGAAAATACAGAGATGCATTAGAGAACTTTCTGGCACCTTCCTCATACTTGCAAGGTGACCAGAGATGGCAGGGCCACCCCAAGCACTCTGTGTTTTCATAGTGAAAGTTACTCCACTGCTGGAGCTTTTAACAATGCTTTGCACTTTCCTGAACACTCACCTGATTCAGTTACACGAAATAGTTAAGGAATAAGGGATTTATATTTATTTCTGGTTGAAGGGTGAAATCATGAACAGAACAACAGTTACTTCCTCTGTTTAAATTTCAGTTGCTTTGTTTGAAACTGAAGCTCAAGGCAGAAGGCTTTGAAGCTTACCTTTGGTTAGTTATTTTAAGCAACTTGTGGGCTGCAGCAGAGTAGGAGGGTATCACTGGCAAATAAGCTTTGTATTTTTGACAGGGATACTTGTGGCATTTCAGTAAATTGGATCTTTTTGCAGCAGAAAGACTGATATGTGTGGCAGCATTTCTGATGTGTGAGGTTTTTCATCTGGAAAAGAAACCCCTTCCTTTTGTAGTAAGGCATCATTTGCATCATTCTTGCAGGATGAGAGAGGGAGACTTCCTGGTTCAGCTCCTGTGCAGGCTAACATCAGATAGCATGTCCAAAAAACATACCATAGCTTCTGCCTGGTGATTTGTTGGCAATGTTTAAAATCTAGGTTGCTGTAAGTTAATTGCTCAAGGAGACTTTAAAACAAAAACAGGCTTGACACTGCTGGGCAAAGCTTTAACATAACTGGGTTTTAGGGTTTCCATGAACTTCAGCATATCAGGACAAATCATTCCCTTTCACAATGGACATGTCCTCTTCCCCCTCCTCTCCAAAATGCAGAAAGCCTAAAAGGGAGCCAGCTTCCATTAGTCTGTCCATGTCTCCCCCACAAGGTCAGCAGAGGTTTCAGCTCAAAACACATATGGAGAGAGTATGAGAACTCAGTAAATTTACAGGGAAAACATGTTGTTGTTTTCTTCCTGAGATATAAAGTCACTTGGGATCTCAGGCAGGAAAGATTTTAACACAATTACATGTAATACAATTATTCATACCCAAGATTTTAAAGTGGAAATTACCTGGAAAGGATTGTTGATTATGTGCAAGACAGAAGACAATCTCAAATGTCTGCCCTCAAA
This sequence comes from Sitta europaea, assembly GCA_013400255.1. Taxonomy (NCBI): domain Eukaryota; kingdom Metazoa; phylum Chordata; class Aves; order Passeriformes; family Sittidae; genus Sitta; species Sitta europaea. The sequence goes on from VXBS01009634.1 coordinate 179,511, forward strand.
ACTGTGCCAGCTCTGTAGAGCTAAGACAAATGAAATTTTAGATTGTGGTTTTCACCTGAAATGGATGAATAATAGGACAAAATATGTATTTTAATAATCACTTTGCTATGACTCAGTAGCACTGGATAAGGAAAGTTAGAGATGCACTTGAATTCTGGACTTGGCAGTTTACCATGGCCTGGAGATGTGGAACAAGATGAAGGACACTTATTAAACATTGAGGGTTTGACATAGTTGCACTCAAGTGCCACAGAAATTAAGAGTCAAGGGCACTCATTCCTAAAAGCAGAACTCAGTTTAGGAACACATGTATTTTGGGAGATGCAGAATTAAGAAAATGATGACAGGAAAGGATACCATAGTGTATTTAAAGTATCACAAATGTAACCCAGGGCAATATTTGGTAGCTTTTATCCTACAGATTCCATAGCCCACTTGAAACCCTTTCTTCTTGAAATCTTTCTTATTTGCTTAGGCATTGAAAAATATGGGACAAAATATATTGTTAGCTGGTCATTAGGCAGTTTGGGGGGTTAACTCCCATCCCACATATTTTTTTCATGTTACATATTCTTCCTACCTTATCAAAGCTGACAAACTTAAGAATGGGGCCACTAACATTACTTCTACTTCATACTGCTTCTAAAAATGCCTTGTTTTTAAATATACAAAGATGGGTGAGTAGCCCTGATTTTAAGGAGTGGAAGGAGAGGCTGCACATTCAGACTTTTCTCACTTAGTGTAACTGTACTGCAGGTGTGCATGTCCTGTCACTCCTAAGAAAACTCATTTCCAAGATGTTCAGGGGAAGCTCCTGATGATGTCTGAGACAAACCAAAGAGGAACGCACGGAGAACAGAAAGGAGATGTGTTATTCTTGTCTGAAGTGCTCGCAGGGTGTAACCCCTTCACAGGATGTGCACTGGATGAAATCCTTTCCCCCACAACTAAAGTGTTTCATCTTTGCTTCAGTGTAGAAAAAATTTTACCCAGGAACTTTTTCCACTGCTCCTAATTACCTTTGGAAATTCTCTCTGCATGAAAAGGTTGTCTGGGGAGTCAGTAGCGAGGTAATTTCCACTGTGAACAGCTCTTCAGAACAACTAAAACTAAAATCCCAATTTACAGTGTTTGTCTTTTGATCTGTTTTTAATACTGTCAGCAATGGAAGTGCTTCTACACTTTGCTGCCACATACCCTACTTTCAAACTAATTGATGTACCCTGTACAGCTCAGAATAACTAAGCTCTGCTTCTCTTTCCTCTCATAAGGGGAGATTACTCATTTATCTTCCAGCCTTACAAGTTCCTCCCCTTTTCCAGGTTTCTGGAATGGACGTATCTTGCCATGCAAAGACATTTTTGTTAACCTGAGGGTCACCCAAAGTGGTAAATGACCAATGCCTTACATTAATTTGCCTGTGAGGCAGGGCCAATTTCTCCCTAACACTTGGTCATGAGCACCTCCAGGGCCTTTGGGTCTCTTCACAGATCCCAAGCTGCAGACACAGTGGGTTTCTGCACACCCCTTTTGGTCTGGACTCTTGCCTACCCAGGAAGTAACAAAACCCAGGGGCATTAGGTTGTCTCAAATCTGTTTCAAATATTAACCTAAAATACAACCCCCCCAATTTATTCTAGTGAAGAGTGGTGCTCCAACAATGTAAAACAAAATCAAAAGGGGGAGTGGAAAACAATAGCCTGCACTGTCAGAGTGCCCCATCTGCATGGCAGCCAGGGCTCTGAGTGTGGAGTTGGCAGCAGTAGCCAGGTGTCCTTTTGGCAGCAATCCCCTGCCCATGGAGTGAGTCTCCAAAACTACCTGGCACAGCAGGCAACTTAGTTTGCCACTTTGATTTGCTCTGGGAGCTCTCCTACTTTTTTGAATCTACCCTGTTCCTCTTTTTAGGATGGATTCCCATCTTCTGTCATCCCAGTCTTGCCACCCACCATCAGGTAGATTTTGTGCTTCTAAGCAGATGACTGTGATGAAGCAGCCTTTTACCTTCCTATCTGGCACCAAGCTCTGAAATAAAACTATGCTAATACAACAAGTGGGGCCTTTTTTTTTCTCCCCACTGTGTTTAATTAGCACATTCTTTCAAGTTTGAATGGTTGCTGCATTTTGTGTAATAATAACTCCGCTAGTTACTCATGGTAACTACATATCCAGGGCTGTATCATATTTATAAATCATGTATCTGAAATACTCACTGTGCTTGTGCTAACAGTCTCTCAGCTTTCTGTTTGCTTTGAGTTATGCAAAGACAGCACACACAATGCCCAGCAGTAGAGATGGTGCTCTTAGCATCACTCTCTCCATGCCCCATCCTCCCCCACTTTCCACGGGGGGTTTGTTCCCATCTCAGCGTGGGCACTGCTTATGTGGCTGCACACAACATCAGCCACACACTGTGGGAATCACAAAATCCTTCTGAGTGTCCTAGGAAGATTTGTGGTTTACAAGTATTTAGATAGAATAATAATTATTTTGTCACAGGGTGAAAAAGTAGATTTCGGGATTTTGGAGTGTGAGATCAGGGGGAAAAAATGGAGGCAATGGGGTGTGTCCCTGAGCTTCTTCTTCTTCCTCTTGTTCTCCATCTTCTGTGGTGGTGTGGCACATGTAGATTGGTTTGGAGTAAAAGAACACTGTGCAACATAGTTAGTAGATATTGGAGAATTGTTATAAATAAAGTACACATAATTTCTGTATAAAAGATAGTGCCCTCCCAAGGGCAGGCAGATGATGACAAACCAAAGGAGATGACAAAAGATGACAATGAAGGAAAGACCAAAGAGCAGAGCACAGCCTGCAGAAAGCTGTGGCAGGCCAGGGAATGAATATGAGATAACAAAGAATAAACAAATTCCTGAAAACGAGAGCAGACGACTCGATCTCTTCTTCAGACGCAGGGCTGGGGAAAACAGAAACCTCACAAACACAGAAACACCAGAAAGGCTCAGGCCAGAAACAATAAGAACAAAGAAAGCAAAGAAAGAAAAAGAAATCCATATCTATATCTATATATATTTATTTTTTTAAAAGAATCTAACAGCACACCACTGCAGCAAATGCCAAATACACCCAGTAATACTGCCAGCAGGACGGCTTGTCTCAGCTCTAAACACATAACAGAGCCAAACCAGACAATCTCAAGGTGATTGTAACAACCAGCCAGAATGGCTGAGCAAGGAGGAAAAGCCCTGCCACTCTTTGTGTGGAAGTCTAAAGCATTTTGGTGACTTAGAGTCCAGTTGTAGTGCTTTGATGAAGATGTTTTATTAAAAGAAGAGCAGCAGTTTCTGCTGCTTTACAGGGAGGCTCAAACTTGAAGAGAAGTATTTGAGATAGGCCATATCTTAATTGCAAAATAAGTCACTATACAGTGTACCATGGATTCTAATAATAATCTTCTCTTACTTGTTTGTTATTGTACACCTGTTAAATATGAATGCAAGGACATTTTGAGGATGCAAATAAAATCAGATGTTCTATCACAAGAATTACTTAAATTTTCAGGATTTTTTTCTCTCTTGCCTTCTGGTTCAAAATGACAGTGAGTTTTTTATAAACTGTGTGTCTACGTGAAGATTATTTTCCAATGCATTTTCAAATGTCAAATGTACAGGTTACAAATATGATGTTCTAAATACCTACACAATTTTTCTATACTTCTCATAATGTTCTTTTATCTGGAAACCTGATGTCTGGTAACTGTTCACAGATGAGGCATGCCTGGGGTAAATTCTTTGCTCTGGTTCTTTCAATCTCCACTGAAAACCTTCTACACTTTCCAGCACTCCCAATGGTCCAGTTCCCTGCTGAAAAGATAGTGATTCACTGAATGCTTCCTTCAGTGGGGCTTGTTTTCTTCTACAATTCCAGGGACTTCTGCAGAACAGACCAACTGTGCACATGGTGAGTTACCCAGAGTTGCCCAAGCCAGGAGTAAGTTTTCCAAAGATAGCAGCAGTAGCTTCTCTGTTGACTCCTGTGGAGTTTGGATCTTATCTTCAAGACCAGGCTGCAAATACCTTTTCACCAGGAGGGTCAACAGACAGAGTTCACACAGTCAGCTTGTACAGATATGCTCAGGAAAGTCAGGACATCTCTTCATTCAAGTAGCAAACTGAGCTTCTAAAAGGAAAATCAGAACCCTTCTACTTCACTGAAATTCTTTGAACTCATCTTTATCCTTACATGATCTGAAGAGAAACCAGAGTTATACATCCACAGAAGTAGCAGAGAGGGAAGTTCTTGGTCACAGATTTTGCCTGAAAGCACTGCCAAAGCTCCAGGAGACTTGAGGATGAGGAGACCCCAGGATGGCTGAGCAAGATCTCTGCCTTGCAGAGCTCCTGGGTGTCTGGCTGCACACATCTCCTCTGCCGTGCCTGGGGTGGGCAGAGGGGGCACCTGTGCTCTGTCACAGCCCCCAGCAGCACTTCACCCCCAGCAGGGCCAGCTTCCCTCAGCTGCTGCTGCTTGGAACTCCAAGCTGTGACTTTGTCTGCTGGCATCCACAGCGTGGCTGTAGTACTGCTTCAGTTCATCCTTTCTCTTCTGAGGAAGGAATTTATCTCTCTCAGGAGATTCAAATGATGGGCAGGTGCAAAGGGAATGAAAACAGGTGTTGTCTAGCAAAGCAATTGGCCACATTCTTGAGCATAAATATGAAAACATAGTTATAAATAGGAATGTTGAAAAGGGAAGATGAGATAAAATTGTATATAAATATATGTGAAATACTCCAACTGTCTTCTAAACTTTTTCTGAGCCATCTCTTAGCTGTTACAGCTGAGGGCTAATCAAGAGATCAGCATGCTGAATTGTGGAGTATAATAAATTGTGGGCTCTTTTTGCACAGTCTGCTTGGATTTTCTCTAATACTTAACAGTTGTCAGGATTACAATGTGCATAAATGATATATATGTCAGAGCAATTCTAGGACCTCTGCTTTCCTATTAATCCACTTAGGGAAATGTATTGTATTTGCAGCCTGGGTTGGCTGCAAATGAGCTTGAGACATTGTAATGGATATAATGAATGTTCTTGTAATACTGTTCAAGCCTGTCTAGGTTGGACTGTGCAAAGCCTCTCTCCATAGGAGAGGTGACCTTTTACAGCAGACATATCCTACTGTTAATTACATTGCAGTCTCTTTCTGTCCCAGACAGAATGACTATGATGTGAACATTCCTCCTTTCTGCAGGTAAATGTGATTTACCTATTATAAAAGGCAATACCTGTACAACATTTTGGTCTCACGAATTTGTTTATGAGAAAGACAGACATGTAGCCAGTTCTCTGTCTCCCTTAGCATTCTAATCATTGAAATGTGACTTTGTATTTTCAGTTCTTTCTTTTCTTCCTCTGACTTCTGTCAAAGTTGCTGGCAGGATTAATCTCATTAAAACAGACCACTAAATTTAAAAAACACTACCCTCCCGGTCTTTCTGTGTTCCACACTGAAGTTGCATATTTCCCATTGTCCTTGGTTTTGATTGACTGGTCATGGACCAACTTCAGCAGGAATAGGAGAAAATATGAGGAGGGGAAGAGACCAGGATCACAGAGAAGGTCCAGAATGAAGAGAATATGGAAAGACAGAACTATTTCATTTAGAGAAGGGTTAAATAAGAGAGAGCAAAGCAAATGCAGGGAAAATTTAAAAAATAGTTGTGGGATCATGTTTCAATCTTCTCCTGTTTGAATTTTTTCATAAACCAAGAAAAAAAAAAAAAAAGAGAGAGAATTGTTTTAGATTACTTAGTTAAACAGATAGGCAGCAGCTGTGAAACTGAGAATATTGTTTTCCACACGGGGTAAACTAACCTGTAGGACTCCTGCAATGAAAATTATACAGAGACTGTGAGTTCAGTGGGACTCAGGAGAGGATGGGACTTTTTGGGTGGAGTTCAGTGTAATCCCAGCAACACCAAATGAAAGTGTCGAGGGTTAAATAAATGTCACAGAGGGAAGGAGGTGAGTCAGCATCAGTAAAGCACTGATGCACATTTTTAGCTTTAAATATCTACTTAAAGCCACTCAGCAAATCACTTTGTAAGCAGCTACAGAGCTCTGAGGATCTGCTCAAGTTGGTTAAGTTGAAGCTTCATTATTTGGTATTTTGATTATATGCCTGGGCACTTTTCCACAGTGTGGAGCCTGAAATGGAAGCGTGCTGAGGGGTAATGTCAACAGCAGGCATTCTAAGCATGACATTATGAACCATGCAATACAGCAGAAAAACACAGAATGCTTGTGTATCAAAAGGTGTAAAAGCTGAAAGCAGTCTTCCTATTACCATTGCTGTGGCTCCAGCTGATGAGACATAGAGCCTGCTCAATAGACATGACTTTTGTCAGATAAAAGTGTATGACTTACAGTATGCTATTTTATATGACTATAATAGAAATTATTTTGTTCTGTGCTCACTCTCCTTTCTTCTTGTGAGTCTGAGTCTCAGTTCAAGTCATTCTTAGGATCCATGACAAATTCCTAAGGCTCCTTCACATTAAAATATGTACTGAGGAAGGAGCATCTGAAAAGAAAAATGAGAACAAATTAAAATAGGCCCTTGGTTGAGATTTGTATTAAACCATTCTGACACACTCTTCTCTCATATGTATTATCCACAGTTGCTTTGCCTTTCTCATCCAGACATATTTGCCTCCACCTTCTTGTTCAGCTTCTCCCTTGCTTAGGCTTTGGATTCTCATAATCTTCCTCAGTGCTGAACAGCAAAAAAATTTCCTGCAAGCCTGGAGCACTTTCTCTGTTCTCTTTCATCCATCTGTATTATCTGCAACAGAAGTAGCAGTGATACTAATTGTGGAATTTCTGTAATCATTAACATTTTATAAATTATCTGTTTCTTCTTTGAGATGGTCCTACTCCAGCAGCAGATATTCTGCCCATATTTTTCCTCTGTTACTGGCAAATTGTTGAGGATTTGGCATTCTTCAACCTGCAAATAAGCTCCCTTCCCCCATTTGCTACATTCATGGGTACCATTTTCTGTTAATGTCTTGTTAAAATGAGGTTTGTTAATGCTCATGTGCAGCATATAAGCAGGCAGGAAAATATCAGAATGTTAGTAGGTAAGTGAAAAGGGAAGCATTCATGATTTCTGTTTGCTCTTCAATACCTTTCACCTCAAAGTTGTGCAATTATTAAAAATCCAAACAAAACCAAAATGGAAACCAAAACCAAACAAACATCATTCCCCCCCCAGAGAAACCCAAAACAACCCAACAAACAAACAAACAAAAAACCAAACCCAAACCAATACCAGAGTACCAGAAGCCAAATACTCTCAGCACTGATCAGGAAATCATTGGCAGCCCCTTTGGGTAGCAATTTTGTCACACCAAATATATTGTACTTGTTTTGAGCTGGAAATAAAAAAGAAAACATAATTTCTGCAGGGGAAACACAGAAAAAATACAGCAGAATAAAGAACTTTCCCAAAGCTCCTGCTGATGGGGCTAAAGGAATGAAAGGTGTGAAAGGTAGAACATAATGGCCCTGGTTGTTGCCAGTATATAGTGATATCACTCTACCATTTATGGCAGGTTTTCAGAAAGTTGTGATGACTTCCCTTGAAGCAGATAAAGCAATTTTGAAAATACAAACTGTCTGGAAGTGAGACCAATCTGGCTGAACTTGTTACACATCTCTGCACACTGAAATGTAGTCATTTTACTGGTAATGTAATAGGATGTGGTGTCTCATCAGTTAAGGAATCTTCTGTTTAAAAAAAAAAAAATCAACAACCCCCCAAAAAACTCAATTAATAGTAGGAGGAGTAAAAATCACTGTGAAATTAAATGTACAAGTGGGCATTTTTTTTCCACTAGAGTGACCCAGGAAGGGAATGATAGGAAGGAACAGGATATCCACGCCAGAGATAAAAGGCTTTTCCAGTGTCTGTAAGATGCTCATCACTACTTCTGGTGGTATTCTATGATTACAGCCCGTGATAAATAGATATTCTACCATTAAGGGTGAATTGTTTAGGACTGGCAATTACATATGACACAGTTATGTTTGATAAGATAGAGGGGATGTGATGAGATAAAAACAAATAGCTCTGCTCAATGCTGAAGTACTTAAAATGATCAGATAAAGTGTTGGCTTCATTGAAAAATAACATCTGTTGGAGCAGCTGTATGGTTATAGCCAAGATAAAGAAAACTTCTTTTTAAGTGAAAGAACTTAAACCAGTCCAGCTCCTTAGGGATTTATTTTGCAGTCAGATCCCAACTGGCAGTTAAGCTGGGTGAAGCTTTGTGTGGGTGGTATGGATTGACTAAAATGTAAACAGCTTATTTTCTATTTTCATGTACATGATACACTGACAGAGAAGGAAGAGCAGGGTCAAAACTCTTCGAAGTATCTAGCATTAACTTAGATGAAACATTATTATTATTATTGCTATATGACATTGACTGAAGCAAAGACATTAAGGACCCGTCTTCATCTAAATGTATTCCCTAAAAGCTAGACCTTATTTTACACAGTGATTATAAGAATAGCTCTTAAATATAAGAACAAAACCTGTTCTGAGATCCTGGTTAACAAGCCTGAGAGTCTTTTCTCCTGTTTGATGGGCAAGAACTTATGTCAGGCTTGGTCATGCAGTGGTCTTAACTCCTTGTAGATTTAAAGCTGTGTTTTCATTCTTTCATCTATCTCACAAAAGCCTTCCAGGCATAGTTCTCCCTGTTCACCCAAAGAATCAGGTAAAGAGCACAAGATAAGCTTTTCTGATGGGCAAAAAGAAACCAAGAAAAAGCTTGCCAATTCCCATATCTTGTCTCAGGGGAGTACATATGCTTTTTCTATTAGGGTTTCTGAAGTTCCCTTAAATGCTCTAGCTCTGCCCTGTACAGTGGTTAAGGGCTTCAGCAAATAGGGCCTGAGAGGCCTTACAACCTTCCAGTCTCCTATAAATGCATTTGCTTACTGATTTTCCCTTCTTTTCTCTATGTGTCCATTGTTGCTGTCGTTTTAATCTGCTCTAGGAAGTCAGCCCTAGAGAAGTGCCATTAGTGGGGGGAAGACTGAGCTATCAGCAAGTCTTGTGCTCACTTCTGGTGGAGTGCTGGCTTGTTGCTAGTGCTGTCTGAAAGAGCCAGAGAGCCTGGACTGAGTCTAAAGCTTTTTTGTTTAGATCTCAGTGGGAAATACTTTGTTTGTAATTAGGTTTTGCATTAGAAATGTCAATATCCAAGCCAGGTGTAAATTGACACTGAAGAGTTATTTCTTTTCAGTGAGTTACTACATGAAACAACCATAAGTTATTTGCAAGGTGTTTTATGCTTGTTAATCAGGAATAAATTGCCTGGCTTTTGTGCTATTTATTTCCATCAAGTGATATGGGATTTAGATTTATGTTTTGAAGCATTGAGGGACTGTGTATTGCATTGGTGGAGGCTTTAGACTGTTATGTGAAAGAAAAGCAGTTGAAGAAAGACATGCTGCTGCCTGAATCATTACACCAATCTAAATAATAAAGCCCCAGCCACATTTGCTCCTGCCTGTAACTGCAACAAAAAAGTACTTGTGATTTTAATTACTTAGAGCAAAATGTAAGTGGTTTATTAATACTAACATAACCCTAGGACAGAATTATCATAATGCTTTATGTACACTTGGGGGGTGCTGTTGGAAATTATATACAAGGTATAAAACTGCTCTCCTGCTGCTTCTCAGTGGAAATTTAACCTGAGATCCAGACCTTCATCTGCTGGGAGTGGGAGAGGGAGGAAGAGCATGAACAGTCACCTCAGGGGGAGTTTCCTTGCCCCAGATCTCAGGAGAAAGTTTCTGCCCTGGGTGCAGAGGCTGGAGCCTGTCTGATGGAGGGTCAGTGCAATTGAGAGGGAGATGCAGAGGCTCTCTCTGGCCCTCAGGTCCCTTGTTCTACATCATCCAGGCATCTGTCCAGCTCCTAGCAAGGATCTCAGCATGCCTCAGCCTCCTGCAAGTGACACCAGAAGCTGATGCTGCCCCAGGCCTGTGCTGAGACCACTGGTCACCAGCCAAGGCAGCCTCTGATGGAGGGCAGCTGTCTCCCCATCACTCCTCCTTCACATCTGTGTGCCATGCAGTGAAGGCTCCCAGGAAAATACTTGACAAGGCTGCTTTGTGTGACAGGAAGGATACAAATCAGCTGGATTCTCCAAAGGATTTGTCCTGGTGACCGCAGTGAGGGGAGCAAATTGCAGCTAAAGAATGAGTCTGAAGTCTCTGCACAAGGACACATTGACCCCTAACAACACATTGTAGGACTAGGAGCCTTCTTTTAATGGAAAACTGTGTTTTTAGTGGTGTGGTTTTTTACTCTAGGAATGGGACCTGATGAATTCCCTGCTGTATCCAAAGCATACATTGACTTCCCTCTCAATAGGCAGTTGCTTCAGTTTTTCTGAATTAACTTAACACTCTCATTATTTTTTATTCCAATTATGTTTTTTTATTTGTGTTCTGATGCTTGCCTGAACTACTGTCCAGCTGCCTTTGGCTTATCCTACCTGGCAGTCCCCAGTTTCCTTCTTTATCTTGGATTTTTCTGCCTAATGCTTTCCCCTCTTTTAGATTTCCTGTGGATTCCAAGCTTATCATGACCCTCCCTCCACCTACTCTATGAGCTAATATTTTTTGTTTGTCTACATTTTAATTTGTTTTCCTTTCAGCTGTTTTATTATTACAGTTTTATCAGCAATGACAGTTCCAACACAGAGTGCATTGAATGCAATAATGAAGTCCCCATTAGTTCAAAAGAAAATCAACTGAGTCATGGGAATGTAAAACCAAGTGCATAATCTTATTACAGATATCCCTGGTACTGTTAATTAATCATCCAGATTCATTCCCCAAAAGCATTAACCAAATCCACTCTAGAAGTTGGGGGATTAATGATAAGCAGCAAGAAGGCTTTCTAAAGAGTTGTGTTATTGTGTGAAAGTCAGGGCTTAGAGCAGAGGATGACACATCTTTGGTGCTCACAGCCATTGTCACACAAACATGGGACTTGGAGTTTCTATTCCAGCATTTTTAAAAATCTCCATGGCTATTTTAACAAGCTCTGTAAAGATTTAGCAGTTCCTGCTAGCAAGAGGCAGCACAAACCCACTGTGACTTCTTTTGTCTCGTACTGCAAGGAAAAAAGATCCACCCATGGATATTCACATCCCAAAGAAAGTTGTAGAAACCATTGCTTTTTGAAACACTGTAAATTGCAAACTCCTAACACTGCAGGGCTGACAAAGGATGAAAGCAGTTCTGTGTCATACAGAACCTCCACAAGCAGCACAGATATCTTGTGCCCTGGAGGGTGGAGAAAAAATAAGGTAGTAAATTTAGTTAATTACTGTAGTAAATTTATATGCCATAGTTCAGTATCAGCTGAAAACAGGAAGAGGCGTGTGAGTGACTAAGAGAAACCATCATTTTCTTCCTATTTCTTTCCTGACCTCCTTCATAGTCCCAAGGCTGTGGTTCCTCTATAACTGCTGAAACCTAAAGCAATATCTGACCAGCATGTACAAGATATTTTAGAGCTAAGCTGAATTTCCTATCTGAAGAATTAAACATGCAAATTTTTTGCTTATTTTAGACTAAATTCATCAAAAAGAAAATACAGTGCTACTATCCTACCTTGTTTATCCAAAGTAAACCTTTGGAAAAAAGCTTTGCATTTTCCTCCATCTCAGCCCTCTCTTGAAGTCTACAAACACAACGTTACAGTCTAGGCAAAAGAATTAATTTAATGCAAGATATTTGGGGTAGATGATACTCTTTGCTTCCCATGCATTTGTCTGATATGGCTACACTTAAATCTGTGGAATTATTCTGGTTTTGCATTGTTGTGATTATATCCATGGTCCTGCATATAAAGTACCTTCTTCCTGGAGGGACAGAGCAGCCCCCCTAACTTTCCAGCAACAACCTCAAGCTAGTTTCCTGTCTTTAAGCCTGCTCTGTTAATCAAATCTCCCACAGCCTTGAACCAGCACAAAGGACTTGTTTTTTCTCTGTGGTGTTGCCCATGAATAACAGTCACTCTACCTTTGCTGCAGGCATTCATCTGACTTTGCATTGTTCAGCAATGCACTTGAGAGGTTAAAATAATTCACTTTGCAAAGATGTATAAGATTATGAATCCATTTATGAACATCAAGAGTATTAAGAGAGGTGCTTCTACAAAGCATTGCTTCACTGTCATTTCAAAAATTCATATTTGTGAGCCAAGGATTTTAATTGTTCTTAGAGTAGTGATAAACAGCAGTAATAATATACTCACCCTCTGCACTAATAATAAAAAACATCCACTTCATTAAGAAAGGGTAATAGATTACAAATATTAAGTAAGTTACATATAGTCTGAGTGTTGAATAACAGCAATACTTGGATGTTCTCAGGGCTTTTCAGGAGAGGATCTCAAAAGCACATCAAGGAAGAAGCCAGGTTTTGTCCCAAGGTCCCTGTGAGTTACTGGTGGCAGCAGCTTAACTCAGTCCTGCTGCCACGATGGTGGCAGAGCTGAAATGGAGGATTGCACTGCCTCTGCTCATTGCACACACTAGTAAGTGCTTTTGGGTTTTGCAGCAGGCATTTCCACCCCAGAGTGTTTCTCCCTTTTCCTTTTCCCATTGTCTGAAGGCAGATACTCATCTAGGAAACAGGCTTATATTGCTATGTCATAATAAGGTAGCTGGGACCCAACTATATTAGTATGTGCCCTAATGGCAGCTGGAAGAAGTAAAAGAAAAAACTCCCTCCAAAAAAGAGAAATAGCCACTGGTCTCAGAGAGAGTGGGAGACTGGAGTGATTAGGATAGCAGGAGAGGGAGGATATAATTACAAAGCACATGGTGCTAAAAGGCTCATCCTATATAATTTCTTTTAAATAATATCTGTGCTTGAAGGGGGAACCCAATGTGCCAAACTGATTGGTCTCTCTGAGGGCAATCAGCACAGCTACTTGCTTTAAGCATTTCAGTGAGAGTGCCCAGGAAAATTAACCTGTTTGTCTCCAGACATCTAACTTGCTGCTTCCTGAAAATGAACCCCGAAGGCCATTCTGCTGAACCTCACTCAGAGTCCTGTGAGGAAGCAGGGCAGACTTGGAAAATTTGGAGAGAGGCTGTGCCTAGGACATTATTTTGAATCCTCATCTCGAATTCTTCTGGACAAAGCACTGTTATTGTGCAAAGTCAGAAACTTTAATCACAGAGCAAAGAGTCTGAGAGATTGAGAGGTGCACAGCTACAGCAAATCTACTTTGAAGCTGTAAATCCTGAGGTCTGAGACACTTCCAAGAATCCCAGTACTAACTGCTAAGGGTTGTGATGGACATGTTAAAAGGAAAGCACAATTGAATGGTTATTTTCTGATTGTCTTTGTAACTTTATAAGTGGATGTGGCATCCAGTTCATACTGCAAGATCTTTGGTATCGGCACTAGGAGGAATTTGACAAAGGAAAGATGTGAAAGAGAAAAGACAATGCAAAGGAAAAAAAGAACCAAAGAAACACTGACAATAAAAAAAAAATAAGAAGAAAGACAAAGTGCAGAGTATACACAGGAGAACAGGAAAGAATGTAGCTATTTAAAGTGTTTAAAATCAGTCTTCCTGGTAAAAGGGCAACACAGGAATCAGTCTGGATCTGCTTGCTCTTACACATCCTTGTATTTTAGATAGGCAGCAATTTCTTCCTGGCAAATATCTGGCAAGTTATTTGTGTTGGTTGAAACCCTCTCCATTTCACAGGCCGTTGGGAGTGCTTAAATCCTATTTAATCGTTGGTTCAAACAGCTGGCAGAAAAACTTAAATGGGAGAGAATTTGTGATTTTCATCCTAGAGCACTGTCTGTAAAAACAGAGACTTGAAATATGGAATATATCTCCTCTGAAGTATCTTTACTGTTATTTTCTGAAAGACCTTTGGATGCCCCTTTTTCATCTCATCTCTTGTTCCTGTCCTGCCTGCTACAAACTGGGAGGGCAGTGTGGAGATCTGTAAATATTCAGGTGAGAAGATGACAAAAAAAGGTGATTCTGTCTTCAGTTCATATGCTCTGTTTATGGATATTTGAGGCTAGGAGCATGTGCTTATTTGCTCAGACAGTTCTGAAAGAATCTTTTTTTTTGGAGGACAAAAGATCCCCTCACAGTCTGAATTTATTTATTTTCTCTCTGAGTCCGAGTCTGAGCAATAGGGGTTTTTTTTTAATCCTGTTTTTAGGTTTTAGGTATTTTAATTCAGTTTTCATATATTCCAACTTCAGATATTTTTCACCTACTTTTCCTTCAGTGCTCAAAGGGTGAGCTACTGTCAAACGTGGTCTCCTGGCCTTTGTGTCTTTGTTAGAAGCCAAGTCCTGCTGAACTGGGGTGTTTCAGGAGTAGAGGTTTAACTCAGCTTACACACTGTTTATAACTCCATTGAAATGCATTTCACATTCAGTGCTTTACAAAAACCACTGGCCAGGAGTGGGCTGGTGGTGAAGAATGTAGAGGTGATGCCCAGTTATTTTTAGTACTGTATGAATCCTAGGTAATTAAAGGGTTAAGAAGTAATTGTTGCTGCATTGTTGATGTTGGTGGTGTAACAATATATTTATTTTATGATTTGAGGTGATTTAGGTCTTGTACTCAGACAGTGTCCCATATACAAATACACAAGGGAAAAACTCTTGCCAGATAAACCCAGGAGGGTGTTAAAATTCAGAGATTAAACCTAGCTTTTTTTCTTACATTTTGTGGAATTCACCAGTATTATTTGAAATGCAGCTGTTCTTTATGCACAAAACCAGGAGAGCTTCTCATAAAATATTGGAAATAGTTAATATTTTATGAGGCTTGGAAATAAAATCCAGCAGTGCCGTCTCCTCCAGTAATGCTTACAGCAGTTATAAACAGAAGGTTAAAAAAAAATGAGAGGAAGATATTCTCACCAGGACTTTGCATCTGTGTCTAGGAACTGTTGGATGTACCTGCAGCCCCGGTGGACACCTCACATTTCCCTGTTATCTGTGACACTCTCTTGTGATCAGATTTGAGGAGAAGGCATTCATTCTGTCCAGGGAGAGCAGTGGCTCTACAGCAGTGTCTGTGTGGTGCACTCTGCTGAACACCTTTGGCCAGGGAGGTTTGAGTCCCTCCTCTTCCTTCCTCCTTCCCTTCTCAGCCTTGCTCTGCAAATTCAGGACGTGATGCTAAAAGGAACTGAGCTATTTTGGAAGAGGGAAACACATTGTCCTTACAGACAGGTTAATATTGCAGGGAAAAATTGTTCATAAATTGGACAAAAATGTGAGTTTGTTCTGAGTGGAGGTTGTGAGGCTCAGGAGGCTGCAAACAGAGTAGAGGTGGATGGTCACCAGACAGAGCACCTCAATGCAGATTTCAGAATGATTGCAGGACAGCAAACATTGCTTCCAGAATAAATTGGTCTTAGAAATGTGCTTTTGACATCTGTGTTTTTTGGGCTGGGAAATAGAAACACATTATAAAGTTATTAGTTATTTTAGCCAACCAAAAGTAACACAGCATTGGAGTAGAAAAGGCTCCTCACAAAGAGACTGATAATTATTTGTGGAGAATATTCACCAAATTCTTCAAATATACTAGAGGAAAGGATTTTTTTTCCTGGCAGGTTGTGGCCAGTGTTGGTTTCGTGCTTGTGTTTGACTCCTGGCAGATGAATTCATTCTGGTATGAGATGGAGCCTGTTAGGAAATAGGCCCCAAGAGTAAAAGTCCACCCTCATTTTCTTTATGGTTGCTAAGCACAACAATTATTGCCCTCAATGGTAAGGCAAGCACATAAATTAATAAATGTCCTATTAATGAGTACACTAAACATGAAAATGTCTGAACTGGGGAAATACCAGCTGTGCCTGTTAGCAACAGGGCATTGTGTTTCTTGTTGGTTAAACAAACTAGCTAATAGGATAAAAGTCAAAGGTTGTAGCACACATAACTAGGAGAATTTAGTTTTGTCTTGAATCCACCTGCCTGTGTGAATAAGGAATATTTCAGGAAAGTGGTTGTGATCCATAGATTTAAAAGCAGTGTGATGCTGAGAGTTAGCACACTTGTATAAAGATTTATATGTACAAAACCAACACAATTACTATAACTTTTTAATCTAAAATGAAGAAGGGTGACCAAGACTAATAAAACTAGTTCCATCAAACTACAAAGTCTAAAAATTCTTCAAACTGGGAAAATTCTGACTGCCTTATCCTAAATTTTTAATCTGACCTTTCCTTTTTTCACATCCTTGCTCTTGATTGGTAATGAAAATCTGCCTTCTCCAGTTCCTAGGGTTTGAGAGTTTCTCTCCACATTTGTAAGCTGTCCACAGCCCAGACATCCACCAGTTTTTCCTCCATTGCCTCCTGAATATAGCAGTGATGTTTTAAAGGTAAAAAGAAATAAATTTGACTGGAAATTTTACCCCGTGTGAATCAATTTAGCATTGCTTACACTGTAAGGTGCTTGTGGTCAATGAAATGAAATGTAATCCAGCAGTAAATGTGTTAAAGCTTGGGGAGGTGGGGATGCTGCAGCTACAGAAGGTAACAAGATTGCTGCCAAATGCAGCTTTTGCAGAAGAGTCCCTGGAACACAGTCCTCATGCACCCTAGTCTTCATTAAATAAACAAACACAACTTCTTTGTTATTGTGATATGTGGCTGGTATTTTTATGCACAGTGTAAGACAGGGGCCTGGTGTGGGTCTCTGGTGTAAGTGTGTGTGCCTGCAAGGGAACAAGAGAAAGCAGAGATGGTTAAAATGCTCTGGGGCTGGAGCTGAGCAGAGCTGTGTACGAGTCAGCTGCACTTCACACACATGCCTGGCTAAAGGCTTCCAGGAGCCCCCAAGGGGTTGGATGTCCTGCCCCCAGTTTGAAACCAGTCCCAGTTGGATACTGGATGGCTTTGAAGGCTTCTCTGGTGGCTAAACTGAGCACTGAGGAGCAGAAGCTGAGTGCTGTGGCCATGCAGAGCATCCTCAGGGGAGGAAGGAGAGCCAGGTGCCTCTCAGCTCTCCTGCAGCACCAGCCACAGGAGAGGCTTGCTGCCATGCACACCTCTGACCTTTGGGGTTCTGGGCTTGAACAAACCACTGCGAGCCTGAAACGTGTTAGCAGCTCTGCCAGCCCTGAAATACTGCACGTGTTAATGGGTAAAGATGGGTTAAAGACACGTGTCATCCAAACCCCCATTTTCTCAGTGTGATCTTCTACATGAGTAGCACCATCCTCCAAGTAAAATAATGGGCTTACCATGTCCTTCCTTTAACAAATAAGAAAGCATAAACCTTTTAGAAGGAAAAAATATAAGTGCTTAACAACAAAGACTTTTAAATAAATATCCTTTTAATTCTTGTGACCATCCCATTGATTATGAGTATAACCAGTATGCACCACATTACAAGTATAAGAAGAGAAGTCTGATTATCCTTGCACAGCCATTTACCTCTGGAAAAAATTGATGACATTTGGATGTAAAATGCTGGTTTACTGTTTTCCTCCTTTTTGTTCCTTACTGTTTTCCAGACGCTGAGATGATCCTGGAAGATCTGCTCAGAGCGTAAGCCAGACAGAGTTCTCCAGATTCTGGTGTTTCTTGAATCTAAGGGAATCTCTTAAATTATGTGGCTGTATTTTAACTACCAGTAAGCCTGAAGTTTCTTCCCAAAGGCAGTGTAAAATGAGTTAATATTTTATATTTTTTATATATATAAAACATATAAAATATATATTTTAATATTTTATAATGTGCTTTGAAATCCTCAGATAACAGGCACTGCAACATCACAAAATATTTAATGGACAGAACCATCTGAGGTGAAATCTGCCTCTCTTTATGTAACTTATTTCAATAACCAGAAACCTATTGCACTCTGAGACTAAATAGTGTAATGAACCATGATGAACCCTCAGTTCTCAAATGCCTACAATCTGTAACATCCCAGGAAGCTGAATTAGTCAGACAACTTGGTCTACTAGAAAGACTTGGAAATAACCATGAAAACCAGGATTGTCTTTATTTCATTTGACCAAGCTGACATTTTGTGATCTTAGCACTTGAGTACATGATTGTTTTTTTCAGAAGGATCACTTTGGAAGTAGCCTAATGATTTTTGTATAAGGTTCATCCCAAAGGTAGCACGAGGCATAGGAAGTGCAGAACACCCTGGAGCTTCATCAGACTGCAGATGAACTGATGAGACCCGTGCAGACTGATAGTGTGGGTCTGACCCCTTGAGGAAGCTTGCCTCTTAAACATAAAGAACTTTCTAGCCAGCAGGAGTAAGGTGGTGTTTTCCCACGGTTTCCTGAAAAGTCTGTCAGGACTGATTTTCAATAGCTACTATTTATATAATTAGAGAATACTTTGGAATGTTTGTGGAGTATTGATGGCTGCCCAGGCTTGTTTGCAAAGTACACTCATTTTAATTTGACCACATCTTAAGAAATGTTGAGTATTTGCGCCTTGTCTGCTGACGCATCTCAGTTTGGAACCTGGTAAATCTGCAGAGTATTTTCATATCCACAGAAAAAATCACAAGGAGCAAAGGGTGCTGGGGTCACTATGCTCAGCATCTTGTGAATTCTGGTGCTTTGCTTACAGGGATATAAATCTTTTTTACATCTTTTGTACTCTATTCTTTATGATGTGTTCTCGCCTGAATCCACTTGTGTTGTCTTGTTAATTAATTCCAGTTAGATTTTTGTGACAGAGAGGTAGCATCGTTGTTAGTATGTCATGATCTTAAAATTAGTGCTGAAAAAAACAAAAACACCATAAAAGGTTGCTACACACAAGCAGCATCCAGTTGTGACATATGACATTAACGTGTGTAGGTACGGACGTGCTTCCTTTCGTGCCTCAGAAAGAAGTTGTCAGACTGTGTTAAGAAAGCTGTAGAGTACGTGACTGCAGGTATTGGAGTATTGTTGGAAAATCCATGGAGTAGCCCATCTTGGCTGCTGGGTCGAGTTTTGCCCTCCCTCCAAAAGGATGCAGTGGGAACAGAAAGTCTGTGGCGAGGGCAGCAGAATTTATTAAAGGCTAGGATGAAAGTTGACCCAGAATAGTGAGAGGACTTGAAGGAAAACAAAGGAGGGATAATACTGAGTAAATAATGAACTGGCTCGGAGAGTGTGAATTCTCCTTCCTCCTCAGACAGTGCGAGGAGCGCTGAGCCGAGCGCGGCGAGCCGGGAGCCCGTTCCGTGCGGTGCAGCAGCGCAGCAGCCTGGGCCGGGAGCACGGGA
>VXBS01009634.1:199117-271207 GCA_013400255.1 Sitta europaea
GCGGGCACTGCGCGGCTGCGGGGCGGGCGGGGGAACCCACGGGGCACGCAGCAGCCCCGCCGCCGGGCATCGCCGGCGCTTACCCCTGTCCACCGCCCTGCTCAGCCCCGAGTCTTCCCTCGCCCAGGCTCCAGAGGCAGAGCACCTCTCGGACATCCCCTTGGGGCTCGGGAGCAGCCCCCAAACCCGTGGGCAAGTACCTGCCATGCAGGACCCTTGGCAGGAGGGAAGGAAGATGCTCGGCAGGTTTGTTCTCCCGATGCGAGGAACGCAGCCCCGTGTTCCAACCATCTGTCCTCGCCTCTGCTTGCCAGCCCAGCTGCGTGGTAGCCGTGGAGTTGGAGTCTTATGGCCAGGAGGGACATAAGAGCCAAAGAGCAGTGGGGGCTGGCAGAGCTTTAGGGACCACAGGGACCTTTGAAGCCTTTCAGGGGTCGTGGCCAGGGACCTTGAAAAAGACACTGATGTGCTGCGGAGGGTTCCCTGGAGAAATCTGAGGGTTTTCTTGGGTAGAAACCTGTAAGCCATGTCCTAGAGATGGAGGGGTGATGCAAAGGCAGGGTGCAGGTCAGGAAGAGGAGCCCGTCTGAAGGATGGATACAGAGCTCAGTTCCTGAAGGAAGAGCAAAGGGAAAGCTGCTGGTTTGGGGGATACCACTGGGGTATGTCGTTGGTTGAGAGAATGGAGTTGGTGAAAGGAAAAGGTTGGCCGGGGGAATGGAAGGAAAGGCAGAAAAGGGATGAGCAAAGTGAGGCAAAGAGGAAGAACAGCTTAAAAGGGGAATGATTGAATAGTAAGACTTAAAATGTGAACGTGAGACTCCAGAGAAAGCTCATGAAAAAGAAAAAACTAATACTGAAAAACTGAGAAATGAATAAAGGAAAAGAAAAAATGGTAGCAAAAGCTCTGTGGAGAAGAAAGTGAGAAAATGCAGAAATGTGCAAGAGGAGAAAAGGAGCTAAAAGTAGCAAGTAAGAATGAAAAGTAAGGGGTACCTGAAGGTTCTTACTTCAGTTCACAGAATATTCAGCTGTTGCATTCCCATAATATAAAACCCACCTACTGCAGAGATGGGAAAAGGGATCCCAGTTTTCTGATGGAAAGAGCAGGCTGATCTTCATTACACTCTAACTAGAATTTTTAAAAGCCCTTGGACTTGACCCCATGCACAGTAGAGGGTTTCTCTTGAGGTTCGCATTGGGGGCTCCTCTGGGCAAGGATCTCACCTCCCTTTCTTTTGGTGCACTGCACAAGCTTTATGAATCATAAATAATAATAACCTACCAGGTTCCAGCTTTGAAATGTGGGTCATCTCATTCCTCTTTTACCAGTTCAAATACAGTTTATTACCTACCTTATATAGAAACAGAAGCAGAGCAATCTTTCACTGTGCCATAAAATTGAATCCTTTCAAGCATTTCCATGTCTGCTCTGCATACCAGCTCTCAGATACCCTATTGCTGCCCACCAGGGACTTTGTTGACCTAGTTGGACTTTTCCTTCTTTACTTCAGGTTCCCTTTTCCTTTATCACCAGTAGCAAAAATCTAAATTGCCTTGATGGTATATAATAGGGCCTGGAGTTTCTTTCCTTCTCTTTAGTGAAACAGACTGGCTCTGTTTGAGAGCTTCCTTCTCCAAACCAATTGACAGCATTTCCTTTCAGACTAACATTGACTAATTTTGCCAGCTGGTGTTAAAGCCATATTTTAAAAAAAACCGTACAGTTATAGGCAAAAAAAAGTGAGACAGCTGGCACACTGTGGACTGCTGACTTCCCTTGGCCTGGCTGCCATACCTCTGGCAAAGATTTGTCTTCCTCTAAGTCCATTGCAAAGGCATAGATAATGCTACAAAAGCAAGACAGCAAAAACTTTCATCTGCTTCATAGTTATGATTATTTTCTCCCCTATCAACCACCATCAAAGCGTTTCAAGGGTCTTTGGCAGAACCACCAGGAATATGTTTCACTCCAGGATGGTTAGCCAAGAGGAGCCTTTCATTGATATGCATTGCTGTAAAGCCCTCCAGCATTCCTTCTATTTTCCTGTGGGTGCAGTGACTTCTTTGCTTTAAAAGGAAGATAAGGACTTTGTGTGTTCAGGAGCGTGACTGCCATTTCGAATTATTTCGGAGATTGAATCATCAGTATGCTCTGAGCCTGCTGTACCAGCACTTTTCAAGACAACTGTGTCTCCATGCATTGCTCAGGCAGGCAGTAACCATGCAATGTATTTTCTATGCCTGGTACCATTGTACACCCTTCATATTTTGAGTAATATAGGCTCGGTGCCTGATTTGTGCTTGTTCTTCCTTCTGTTGCTGTTTTTCTCACCAATTTCTGTGCACACTGCAGTGGCCATTCCTCTCAGACCAGCCAACTGACTGGTTTCACCCTATTTGTGCATGAAAACACAGTGTGCTTTGAGGACTGACTTCTCCTCCTCAGGAAGGTAAATATCTCCACTCTTGCTCTGCATCTTGGGATCTTCCAGAGATGGGTAACACCAGCTTTTTCTTTGACAACCAGAACAATCACCACACCAGAGAAAACACATCCTCCACTTAATTAGCCCCTGCTAGGAGCTGCTTATTCCCAGGCTTTCAGCACCAAGGAAATGCAGCCTCCCCTGTAGCACATTTCCTCTGCACTGTTCTGTCAGGAATAAGTGACTGGTGATATTCCAAGTTTCTTATAAGGCCAATGACACCTCTCTGCTACCAATTATTGCACATAAACATCTAAACTGAGTTGCCATGGAACCAGATGCTGCCACATGTTCAGCTGGAGTAACCTTGCCTGAATTGCTGGAGTTGCAGGAATTTGTATAAGTACGAATGAGGAATAAATTTGGCCTTTAGTATATTTGCATGCCTGCAGGGAATTCATCACAAGCATATCAACACTGTAATTGCTTTAATAACAAATCTTTTTCAGTTCCTCAGCAAGCACAAACTAAAGATCCCAAGCACAGCAAAAACTTCCATGAGTAGCAGTCGGCTTCTTTAAGAGAGGAGATACTTATTATCCTCATTTTGCAGATGGAGCAGCTGAGAAACTGCAGAATGAAGCTACTTGCCTAAAAACAACCAGCACATCTTTTCACAGAGCAGGCAAGAAAAGACCTAGAAAAGATAGGAATGGACCCCCAAACTTCCCACAGATATCTTTGTGGCCGTGGGAGGGCCATGAATGGATGCAACAGGGGTCAGAGAAGCCTTCCTTTATTGAAATCAGTGACTAAAGCTTCCTTTTCAGGAAATAAGCTCAAATTCTGCATAAATATATTTCTGAATAAATAAAGTAACTATTAGCAGCGTTCTGCTGGTGGCATCCAAAGGTTTTGGTAGCCAGGCAATGCTTGTAGGACTGAGCACTAGGGCAGGTGTTGTGAACATCTCATGCAGGACTTCAGAACTGTAGAAGCAAGATTTGGTGGCCACTGGTCCTTCTCCCATGAAAGCCACACATGGCAGACCTCTGCAGTGCTCATGCATCCTAGAAAAGAGCAGCAGCAGGTGAGCAGGAGAGGCCAGTGTTTGGGTGGCTCAGCCAGGGCTGTGGGTTTGGGGGTGCTTCCCCACTGCAGCAGCCTTGGCAAGGAATTTGGGTTGGCTTCTGCCTGGAGACCTTAACCTTCAAAGTGTTGGCTTTTGTTCAGGCTGCCTCTCTGCACGGGGTTCAGTGTGAGCAGTCAGGGCACTTTAACCCACCTGGTTCTTGCTCCTTAGCTGTGGTAGCAGTTTTCTCCCTCTCCTCACCAGGACTGGTGAAGGTGATGATGACAAGTTCAGGTGAATGGGGGTTTGGGTTTGCTGTGTGTCCATCTGCTTCTCCTTTGCACCTACCAGCATGCACCTCATTACTGCAGGATACAGATAATGTCACTTACTCATCTGACAGAAGAGCAGTCCCCTCTTCTGTGGGTACTGAGTGTTAAGTACACATGGACAGTAATTACACTCTGGCTTTGGCCCAAGGCAGCTTTTGCCCAATTTTTGTATTCCTTGCAGTATTTTCAGTTAGCACAACAGCATATTTGAGCAGATAGCCAAGATCTTGTTCCAAAGGCGTGAGGAGTTTCTTGTTGCATAACACCTGGCTCGCTTCCCAAATGGTACCATGCTTTC
Organism: Sitta europaea; assembly: GCA_013400255.1. NCBI lineage: Eukaryota > Metazoa > Chordata > Aves > Passeriformes > Sittidae > Sitta > Sitta europaea. The sequence goes on from VXBS01009634.1 coordinate 203,249, forward strand.
TTAGGCTTTAAAAAGCCTCAAAATGAGCTGCTCTAGCTGTACTAGCTTACTCACTGGGGAGTCCCTCTAGCTTACCCTGGATCATCTCCCCCTGGTTGTTTCTTCTACCATCTTGCCTGCACAAATTCAAGTTATAGGTTTGGAGGTGACTCATTACTTCTGCACTGTGTCCCCTCCTCAAATGATACAAAAATAAAAGAAGTCCATTTTGATGTTACTAAACTAATGCCAGAGCAGAAGTTTTAATGCATCACAAAGCAGAAAGAGAAGTTATTAAAGATTTATCTAATCTTTCTTATTTTAGTGGCTGAAATGAGGCAGTATGTACACACAATGGACAAGCAGTAGTTTCATTTACAATGACAGAACTTAGGAATGAGAGTATCCATTGGATCATCTTCTTAGTCCTTCCATAGATCACAGACCATTACATTTCACCCACTTATCCCTAAATGAAGTAAGGTGCATTTTGTAGTCATCTTGAATCAATTTAGGCATCTGCTTTCAAAATATAAGCAGATTACTAATCCACCTATTTAATTATAGACTTCTCCCATGAGAAGTTGGAACAAGAACTGGTAAAAAATAAGTATGAAGTCACCAGAATGCATTATTCACTGTCTCCTGCATTTTAATTTTGTAAATCCTGCAAAAGAAATTTTGTCCTTCTTTCCTGATGGCTGACAATAGTAAACAAAAGTAGGATTTGTAGCTCAGTGTAAGAGCCAGAGTTCCAAAAAGACTCATAGTTCAACAAAAAAAGTCTAAGTTAGCTCAACATGTGTTCCCCAACAATTTCCCAGCAACAAGGCTCATATATAGGATTATTTATGTTGTTGCTCTCCTAGCACATTATACTCAGTACAGCACATTCACTTCTGTAGTAAGCAGCTCCCTCCGCTTGGCTGGAGCACCACTGCCAACCTTTAGCCCAGAGCCCAGTTAATCTTTGTTAATTATAAACCATGAGATGCCACTGCAGACCTGGATAGCATCCTGTGGGAGCAGGAATTTGGCCAATGAAAGGGTAGGTTTACTTTGTAGCCTTCACCGTGCTTTGCTGACAGCCACTGCAGCACAAGATCAAAGGCAACAGGAAACAAGGTGTTTTTAGCAGTGCAGAGCTGGCTTGCTTCTAGGCAGAGCTGCCCACCATCTCCTGCAGGGATCAGGTACCTCATTTCCCGTGTTAGCTGCCTGGTTCCAAACACATGGATCCTCTCTGTCTGCACATAATGCAGGGATACCTTGCCTGGAAATTTTGTGAGCCCTGCTCAAGGCACGAATTTTGACACGAGGTCGTGCACCCTTCAGTTATACAAAAGTTGTATGTTGACTCTTCTGGCAGCATTAGGCATACATTTTGTTCAGTATCACTACTTCTGACCCCAAGTGTCCTCAACAGAGAAAACCCAGACAAGTGTGAACCCCTAAGCCTTGTCATCCAGCCATGGAGAGCACAGAAGTGAGGAGGTAAGAGCTGGAAATGCCTTTTCCACAATCACCTCAAATTCCCTAGCACAACTCTCAGTGAGGGTAATATTTTCTTTGTGACTGAAAAAGGCATGAGTCTGTCTTCTGTAGCTGACTGAAACAAGTGAGGAATAGTGGGTTGCAAAAGCCTTTCTCACTGCAAAGAGGATGAGGCAAGTATCAGAGAGAAAATAGAAACTAGAATTTTTGCATGTAATGTATTTTTGCTTGGAGTTATACTGAGTACCTCAGTGCCTACATGGGCCTAGCCAAACCTATATTTTTTTTAAAGGAGACTCAGCTTTTGATGAGTTTGCTGCTGAGAGGTGAGGAGGCATCTCTTCTTCCTTCCAGGAGATCACTGAGTAAATTATGTGGGGATTTCTGTGGATATGTGTGTGTTGGTCGAACCACTGTGAGCATGCTGCAGTCCATGTCAAGCCCACACTAGTATCTGGTTATTGGCTGACAGAGAACAGATGCTCCAACCATCTTGAGCTGAACTTAAGCCCTAAGAAAAGCATTGTGTTTGAGGTTCAATTACAGGCTAAGCCTTTAGCTTCTAGGAGAAAATCAGATGGAGCTGGAATTCACTATGGAAGAAACCAGTGGGCTACAGCAGAGTCTTCTGTCTAACACTGTGCTTACTTGAAAGCCAGGGAGCTTTGAATTTTTGAAAGCTCTTTAAGAATGAAAGAGCATTGTCTTGTTTTTGATAAAGTGCAGTCAGCAGAGCCTCCACAGTTAGCATGAATTCACTTATCTCCCTGTATATATGCACTGATATAAATGTGCTCTTTTTATTAGTATATAAGTAATTGAATTCTCTTGGAGACAAAACTATTACTCAAGAAAGATGTGTAGCACTCAAATGCCTGGATAATTATTACAGTAGTTTCCTGCAGAGAATCCAGGCTGGTTTTTTACCAGCTCTCAACCCTTGAAATGTGAACAGACTGATCAAAATTTGCCCAGAATACAATTTTGCCCATATCTGATTTTTGTTCTAATAGAAGTTCTGCTTCCATAACTCCTCGAAGTAGGTGGTGAAACTTTCAGTGACCTCACCAGGTAATTTACTGTAAGATTCAGTCCAATTTTTATTCAAGAATGGAATGCAGAATAATATCAAGAACATGTAACTTATAATCAGGGTTACTCCCTGCATGTGGTTACTTTCCAGTCCCACAATGCTGCTGCTGTAAAAAGCACCCAGTATCTCCCATCTTCCCTGTGGACTCTGCCCATGAATTCTGATTAATAACAAGAATTATTATCTTGTTATTAATTTATTATATCAGGGAACTCCTCACCTCTTAAAATGCAAAGTAGAATATCATAATGAGGTCCATTCAAATGCAGCAGTTTTAATGGAATTTCAAGGCAGTTGCCTCTGAAGATGAGTTAAATGGATGAAAGTTCAAATTGCTGCAGTATGAAGCTGATAACTTTTCAGTCCTCTTTATATATCACTAACAGGAATTAGAATATATATTTTGCAGAAAGCCTTGCTGGCACATTTGACAGAGGCAGAAAGGCATATGTATGCTAGGGAGGAAAATTTGGCATGTCTTCAAAAATATGTGATTATTTAATTACAGCTCTTAGTAAGTTTAGATATAATATTTAGCACAGGATAAGCCAGAAATTAATATATGTTAACTGCAGTGATAAAACCCACTATATCTGTGAATGATATTTTAGGATATAAGAGTACCTGATAAAAGAAACTTAGGCCTATTTGATAAAAATCAAGCTGTATGGATGATCTGGGGGTATCAGTAGTATGGGACAGATTTCCACAGAATGAGAATCACCTTGATTGTCAATGAACCAAAAGTCCTGTTTTCTACCCTGCTGAAATTAAGGTGAGAGGATCAGACAAGTTCAAAGAGCCTGCGTAGGTTATTGTAACTCTTTAATAAATATTTAATTTATACTATGAATTTCAATAGCAGAAGAGGGTCTGAACTCAGAATGCTTTTTTTCTTAGTTTGAGTTTTTGTTCATGCAATTTTCCCTGTTTTCATATACCTACTTCCCTTATTCTGTAGCCTCAAGCAAATTCAGACCTTCTGACCTAATAGGTTAATAACTTGGCTTTGTTCTTTAAAATAATTCTATTGTGGACTTTAAAGTTTCCGTATTAATTTACTCTTAATTTAGTAATGTGATTTCATGATCAAATTAAGTAAAATTATTTTTATCTCATACTGTAAGAGCAGAGTATTTAAAGAAAGCACTTTAAACTTTTCTCAAATAGCATCTAAAAATCCTTTCATGCAATGCTGTGTTGTCTGAATATTCTAATTCAAAAACTGATTTAATAAGGTTTTGTGGGGTTTTGTCATTTTTCCATTGTGATACACTAATTGATATTCAATAAAAAATAGAGCACTGATCTTTTAGACCTGCAGACCCAACCATGGTTGGAAAACTGGCGAACTGTGAGCAAACCCAAAGTCCTTCCAACGCTGTGTTACAGTCCCACCCAGCAGCCACCCCCAGGGACTCACAGCTTTCCTGCTGGAACCCAGGAGCAGCTGCCCCAAAAATCACACCCAGCTGCCACATGTGCCTGACCAAAAGTCCATCGGGTCCTGCCTCCAGCTGGGTGGAATTGAAGAGGAACATGGATTTTCTAGCCATTCATCTCTTGCAGTGTGGGTGTGCTGACGGCTGCAGCTTCCCCAGATGTAGGAAAAGACTTTTTTCTGCTTTGTTCCTAGCAATTTTTGGCAGTTATTTAGCTTTTTTTCACCGCTCTTGAGCACTGAGTTGCCCTTTTCTAGGGAGCATCCTGTGAAGAGCTCAGGATCCCTGCTGGCCAGAGCCATCCCTGGGCGTGCAGCATGTAGGTTTGTTTACTCCCACCTGCACCTCTTTATCAGCACACTTCTCCATCTGCCAGTTTGACCCAGTCACACAGTCTGTCATCCATCCCCTGCAGCTGGCCACTGCCCTTGCTGACCTGACTAACTTCACATCAGCAGGAGCCTTTGCCAGCTGGTGGCTCGCTCCCTTGGTGGGGGAGCTGGTGAGAGATGAGGAGTTCTTCATCTGCAGTTCCCACAGCAAACCTCTGCAGAGCTCCCCTGTTGCTGTGTACACCCCTCATTGGTTTCCTATCCTGTACTGAGCCTTTTATCCATCCCAGCACTTGCCCTGTCTGCCTGTTTCTCTGAGGCTCTTTGGAGTGGGATTTTACCAGGAGCCTCTGCAAACACAGAAAGAGCAGCTGCCTCTCCTGTGTCCATGTGCCTGGTGACCACTGTCAGAGAACACTGGTGAGGCTGCAGGATGAATCATCCACTTTGCCCAGTACACAATGCTCTCCTTTATGCTGTTTAAGATATCTATCCCAACTATAGCTCACTCTCTTTAGCACTTACCACTCTGTTTCCAAGCTGAGTTGGCAGGGAAGTGGCTGAAACCTTTCCTTCAAAAACTGCAGGTGGGGTGTGTGCCCCTCTTCAGTAGCTCAGTGCATGAAGCAGCCTTCCTCCCTCTGCTAGGAGCAGGAAATCCATCTGCCCAAAGAGTGTCCACAGGCCCTCCAAGGCCAAGGGAGCCCTGACAGCAGCAAAACTGGTTGGCTCAGAACAGAAAACACCTTACTTATTAGGAAAGCCTAAATTCAGGAAGTCATATGCCAAAAGTGAGGCCCTAGCCTTGTTCCAGAGACTTCTTCAAATACAGAATGGAAATATTTCTTGGAGATGGCTCCTGAAATGAGAGATGGGAACTCTCAAATGTGCCTTTGAATCCTGACAGAGTCAGGGGGTAAGAGAGGTGCATGGCTGTTAGGAGCCATGGTCCTTTGGCATGCCCAGGAACAGATTCTTTGGCATTGGATGAGCTCTAGTGGGATTGTGAGGAGGCTACAGCTGCTGCAAGCAGCTTTGGCAAAGCTAGAGATAATTTGGAAAGTGAGGGAATGTCCCTTGATGCTGAAGTTGGTCTGTGCAAGCTCTCATTGCAACTGGGCAGGAAGGCTGATACAGGGAGATTACTGAAATGAATGAAATGAAATGAAATATTAACAGTTTCTCAAAACCAGACACCAGGATGACCTGTGAAAGGAGAGGCCATCACTGACAATGGTACAAGAAATCTGCACTAGGTACTGGGTGGTGTGTCAGGCAACAAGTGAGACTCTGAGACCTCACTCTTTCACCTGACTGACTGAAGAAAATGCCTGGGCAACAGATCTGAACAAATATCAAGATTTCAGGTTTAGACAGCCACAGTGGTAATTAAAGATGTAAATCACTTCATGAATTTGGTATTTCATCTTCTCTTCACAGGATGATGCCTCAGCCAGGTTTTAACAGCTTAGTTCAAAAATCTTGAACACCTAAATAATGCATGGTTAGCATGGTAGGAATGGGGGAAAACTGTAGGGAGGCAGGAACAGGATAAAAACAAAATTTGAGGAGTTTGTGAGTCTGCTACCAAGGCAAATAATATTGGGTGTCCAGAAGACCACCATCAGAAGCCATCATGTGTGCTCTCAGGTATGTTGGAGATAATTGTCTCCCACTGATCTCTCCATGTAGTAGATACTGGGTGAAGAAGTCACACAGCATTCAAGGCTGTGAGAATTTGCTTTGGGTGGTATCTGGCCCTGATCCCCCTGCATGGCACAGGTTTCTAGAGCTCTAACCACGCTGAGAATCAGGCACTGTCTTGCAGGACTTCCCTCAGCTTCCTCTCCTCTCTTTATGATAAGCATATATATATTTCTGTAAGCTTTGCAAACTCGTTCTGCACAGTGCTCAAGCAGTTACAAAACATTTGACAGGCTGGCAAAATGGAAATACCTTCAGGATGGCTCATTTATAATTGTCAGAGAGACTTGTGAGGGTTGTTCTTTTTATCAGAACTTTTTTCCAGAGGCTTAATTTAAAGAACTGTTGAAGAATATGCTCACTCAGAAGCACATTCCTAGCCTGGGGAGCCCAGAAGAGCTGTGCATTATCATTAGGTACATGTTTTGGTCCCTAATAGGCAGGACCTTAATCTGTAAGGGTCGCTTTCTCCCTCTGAAGGGTTGGAAAGGGCACCCAGCACTTGTGTGATGCTTCCTTCCCTGAGTTGCTGACTAGCTGACAGCAGCTAAAGCAGGTCATTGGTGACAGCCAAACATGCTCCTGTGGCACTGCACAGCTCTGAGTCCAGCAGCACTGTCTGTGGTGGCTTCACCCTCAGTTACTGACAGCAGTGGTGGTGAGGTGGGACTCATCTCACCCAGCTTCAGACACCCACACCAGAGACACCTACCTCCAGCTTGTCGCCCCAGACTGTTTAGAGCTGCTGGAGAGAAACAAGCACTCAGAGGGAGTGATTCATCTGGCTCCTTTTAATCATCTACTTCAGGAGGAGATAAGTCATGCTATGGAAATGTCTTTTTTCTGTCTACTAACTATGCAGAAAGTGTAAATCACTGTCTCAGATACTCAAGTCGACACGGCAGATGTCTCAAACCAAGCAGATGAATGCCACCCTTGGATTCCATCAATATTATATTTTTAATACACACATTTAGGTCCTGCAGTAAGCCTATAGCTGTCTAGCTGTGCACAGGAGTCTCTTGTACAGATTTTAGAAGAGGCCTGGACAGCCTGTTTAAAGGTGTTGCCTTTAGTGGTTTGAAGGTGTAGTGCTTTCCCAAGCTTCTTTTGCATCATGGTCTGTGCAGTAAATAGCTTGGGTACAGGTGGCCCTTGCTGCAGGCATCCAGAGTCATCTGAGGGGGTCTTAGCCATAAGAGAAGAAGCACAAGGACAGCTGCTTTCTGAGGCTAATGGCATGGGCAGTAGCTTTGGAGATGATTTCCTTCCTTTGTTTCTGAATGCCATGGGAGAGGCATTGGACTGAAAGGGAGGGAAGAGGAATGGTTCCATTTGTGATTTATGAAAAAGGAAAATGCATGAACAAAAGGGACAATGAAAAACCAAAATTAGTAAAAGCAAGATAGGCATTTTTCCCCTACCTCAATATCTTAATTAGTTCTTTTGGGAGATACAATAGCATACAGAACAGTTTGCTGCAGGAAGCAATGGAAGAAACACATTAAAAGTCTGCAGAACTAAAAGTCTTCAATGTCCTGCCTCATCGATTCTAAAAAGACTTTCTGCCATCTTTAAATTCATGTGCATTCTGTTGCCAGCTGTCTCTTGTGCAGTGTTAGAGAGAGAGAAGCTTTTCAGCCACGTGTGGGTTTGGTGTCACCCCATCAGTGCACACGTGGTTTGGGTGAGGGAAATGTCCCCAGCAGAGACACAGGGACTGGACAAGGCAAACTACAGCTCTGGATTTTGTGATTGCCACCTGGCAGGCAAGTGCCCTCCACAGTAAATGAGAGGATGAGACACCACATGACAGTATATCATCTGTAGGGTCCACCCCCTCCAAAGAAAATCTGGTTTTGGGGGGCAGATTATGTCACAGGAATTCTCCAGGTCAGTGCTGCATCCACTGAAAAAGTCTGTGCCCATTTGGCATCTAACTCTCCAGCAGCACAAGCAATCATGAGGACACAATAAAGCTTCACTGATACTACAGATACTGAGAGATATTACAAATCTCAGCTTGTAGCTGTTAATCATCAGACAGTGATTTCTACACCATCATAAATAAATCCATTGTGCCTGGAATAAGTTTTTAGTCTCTTCAGTCTGTAAACGCACCAAAAGAATTAACATCCTCAGAAAGTTAACCTTTCAGGTGCAAGTTCATTTTAGAACTTATACATGCAGTATTGTCTACTGGTGAAAGCAAATATTTCTGTTGGTGTGTTTAATGCAAATTTAAACATACCTGGACAAGTAATTTTTCCTATGTAGCAGAGAAAACATCAGTAAATTCAGCTTTAGGGAGCAATTGTCATGGAACAGAGTAGAAGGCAGTGATATTCCTGCAGGCTGTCCAGAGGAACTGCTGGCTGTTGTGTTCATGCACTGGACAATGGGCAGGAGGCTGCAGCCCTCCGTGGGGGGAAGATCTTCACCACAGTGTCTGTGCTGGGCTGTCTGCCACTACTGTGCCACCAGATGTTGAGTGTCTGGTGCATCAGACAGTTGTGACTGATTCTCATTTTAGGAAAAAAAAAACCCCAAACAGCTTCAGTGCTGTGATTCAGAGCACCTACTCATCTTAAAATCCCACATACCCTAGCGGCACATTCCCTAATGTTAAATATCTTCAGCAGCAGTGGTCTAAATCCTGGTTGCCTGTTTCCCTGGAGAGTAACTGCAGAAAGATGAGAATTGCAGGTACCCCACTGGCTGTCTCAAGGAGGAGGATCATCTTTGCCTACCTCTCCTAGCAGTTTCAAACACTCTGAGTGAAGTTGCATTGACACAGAGGCACAAACCCCTCGTAAGGTCTCGTTTGGCACGCTGGCTTCCTGAATTTGTTCTCCTGCCCCCAGAAACCTAGTGGTCCAAGGGAAGGAGGACTCTTGTTAGGGCATGTGAAGGGTTTGGCTTGGCAGTGACAATGCCCAGAAGAAAATCTGGGAGAGGACAAATTCAGTAATCATCCTGGGACTTGTGTGGTGGACAGCAAAGAGGGCGCTGGCAACTGCCCATTATGTGGTTAAAAAAAATGAGTGTACTCTTGTTTGGAATAAACTGAACCCTGACACTTGTCTGTGCAGCGAGTGAGGTGAGAAGCATTAGTTACAAGCAATGTATTACTAAGAAAATGCTTCAGAGTTATTTTGAATGAGCTGGGCTGTCAGTCTGTTTTTCAATTCCAGCATTTGGCAGGTGCCTTGTAACCCTTCCATTATGTGTTTAACACAAGGTCACATTAACTTTGGACAATTCATTGGCTTGCTGGTGCATCTCTTGTTATGTGGAGGCTGCCCACACAGTCTTCTACTGAAAACTGAAATAAGTGCAGAGATCAAAAACATCCTTATCTCTCTGAAAGCCAAAAAGGCTAGATGTTTATATCTTTGCTGCTATACATTCTTTTAGATATCAGACCAGCAAACAGAGGCCACAATCCTTCTTATTATAAAATACAGCTTTATCAGGCAAACTAATGGTTCTTTTAGCTCAGATCATGCATTTCTTATCTGTAGGGAAACAATTAAATAGTTCTTTCCATAGAAAGAAACCATATTTTCTTTCATCATGTATTAGGTCATATAAATACAGATTTAGGTTAGCTTGAAATAAGAGGTTTTCCATTCCACATACTAATTCACACCAGGATAAGGAAGGATATTTTTATTTTTTATTTTTTTTTAATGTGGACCTTTCTTAGTCTGCCTTGAATATATATAAATGTTAGGCAATAATACAGTCTCTCATTGTCCTGGCTTTATTTACATGTTTCAATGCATGCAGTAAATTCTGGACAGTTTTGAAGCTGTAGATTCCTGGATTTCATTGTGAACTACTGTTACTCCCTGCCTTAGGTGAATGGGCCAACTAAACTGCAGTCAGCCTCTTAGAGAAATCACTGCTGAGTGTGTGTGGGTGACTGACAGCTTCAGCAGATGTTGAGTGGGGTGAATTTAAGAAAGGCAGGTAGAAAGCCCTAAAGGCAGTGGCCTGCTGCTGGGGTCTGCCAGCATGTTTTGATCCCTGTGAGAACCCAACCAGCTCTTTGCTCATTCCTTCACAAGCTGGATACATTATTGACTGACAGCTGTAGGATAGCAGGGCCGTAAAAATTCATGTTTGAGTGTTGAAGGGGCAAGGTTTTTAGGGGAAAAATTTCCAGCAGCGTGCTAAGCTGAGTTTAAATGGGGCAAACTGCAGTCCAGTCTCAGTTTGTGCAGGACTCAAGCTAAAAATAGTTCAGATTGCCTGGTCAGAGATGGACTTCAGGGCAGCCTGTGGGTTGGTCACTTTTTGCTGTTTTGTTACAGCCACAGGAGACCTTCTTTTTCCAGGGGTCACTGAAATGCCTGGTGATCCACTTCAGATCACACTATTTATGTTGCAGTGATTTTGCTTAACTTCAAGATTAAATATGTTGCCCTCCTTCTCTTTTAAGAAACACCATATTCCATAAACTGTTCATTTCTGCATTTTCTGAGACCACAACAATTTCAAGTGCTGTTATACTTTCCTTTACTGCTTTATCAAATCCAATACCACGTTTTTCATTCATTTACACATCCTAACAGCACGAGCTTAAGCAGTGTGTTCAGCCTTTCTACGTACATCAAAGCAACATGTAATTTTCACTTCCATTTTACCCAACTGGGCTTCTAAATCTAGAGGTGAAAATTGTTATTTGCATTCTAATTACGCCTCGGTTCAACCAGAGGCTTTGCAATGATCTAAAAACAAAGGACATTTTGTGGCAGGATCTGGTGGGTTCCTCTGCTGGTGATGACTTCAGAAGGGTCTAAGCTTTGAAAACTCAAAGGCAGGCTGGGTGTCCTTAGTGAGCCATGTGTTTTGTTCTCCACAGGGGATGAGCGCTCCCGGGAGTCTCCAGCCCCAGCCGAGGCACAGATGCAAGCTGGGGCAGAAGGCAGTGGGAGGGTGAGCCACTGCTGCTGGAAATGCTCCGTGACACAGCTCAAGAAGATTTTCTGGGGAGTGGCCGTGGTCCTGGGTGTCTGCTCCTCCTGGTCGGGTTCGACCCAGCTAGCAAAACTGACCTTTAAGAAATTCGATGCGCCCTTCACTCTAACGTGGTTTGCAACAAACTGGAACTTTTTATTCTTTCCTTTGTATTATCTTGGACATGTTTTTAAGTCAGCTGAAAAGCAGTCTCCAAAGCAAAGATACAGGTAGGGGAGTTTTTGTTTTTAATCCCGTGGCTCTCGCGTGCTGCTCTGCATTTCACAGGCATTTTGTTCAAATCAGTCAGCTACATCAAACTTGTGTCTGCTTTCCTCTCCAGGTTTGTTAAAGGATGGTCTGAGTTCACTGTGTGTCCTATGCTAGGTGCTATTATTATTCCTAATATAATTTCACTCCAGCAGTAAGAAATCCAGATTTATTTCTGACGTGTGCAAGTCATATTATGAAAGTCTACATTTTATGCAATTATTTATCCAGAGTTTTCTGCAAACATAATTTTTTTTTTAATAATATCGCTTTCCTCTACCCATGGCTGACTTCTGTGTCAGTCTCTGAGTAAGCTCAGGACTAGAGCAGAGCCTTGAACAGCTGAGTAAAAAGTACTGCAGCATTTTCCTGGCACTGGGCCCTTGACATCAAAGGCCAAGCTGTGATCCCAGTTCGAGTGGGGCTGTGGTGTTTATTTCCAGGAGGAAGCACACTCATAACCCAAGGCAGTGCTTTGTCTCCAGCACACCCCCAGAGCCAGAGCCAGAGCCAGAGCTGCTCGCAGGGAGCCCCAGTGCCCATCGTGGGGAGAGGCTGGGGATGCTCTGGCTGCTGCCCCTCTCCCAGCACTGCCCCAGCTCAGCTCTGCTCAGCCTGGCCCCAGAGGCTGGGACAGCTGGGATGGCTCAGCCATCAAGATATCCCATGTCAGAGACCTTCCCTGATGCGTGGAAGGGTGTGAGCAGCCTTTTCCCCTTCTGTTACACAGCAGGGCTCCTAGACTTTTAATGAAGCAGCTCAGGAGAGTAAACAGTAAGAAGTACACGTTTCTCAGCTCCCAGCTGTGCAGCAGCAAGGTGAAAACTTGCTACAAGAAAAATCTCAGAAACCAGGTTAATCAGGAAATGCTCTACCTCAGGTGGCTAGGGTTAAGAAATTTTACTGCTGAGCCACCAGTACAGTTTCATCATCTCTTAAATAATGTGGGGGCTGCTGGTAGTGGATATCACCATCCACTGCAGGTCCTAGAGCAGGATCCAGAATTTCCAAAGGCATTTGCCTAAGTGCCATGTTTCCTGCACTTCAGTCTTCAGGTTGTATTTCTTCATGGCAAATGTGGTTGCTTCAAAGATAAGAGGAGCATGGAGGTTACAGAAAGCTACACATTAATCTAAAAACAGCAACAAATGCTAGCCTAAAAGCAGATACCTTTCTGTTTCTTTGGGTTTTAGTGTTTCTCTTCCCAGGTGCTCTCAGATAATGTTTCAAATACTGCTCAATTCTGGGATGAGATGTTGTGGTTTGCTAGATCCCTGGGGTTAAAAACCCAGAGCATTGTACTCATTGCTGCAGTAAATTGATACAATTGGTAGTTTTATGTATTTCATTAATTGAATGGGGGCTGAATTGAAGAGCAGGGATCCTGTTTGGGATGCAGGGGAACATCATTAGCAGTAGGCTTGCCCAGGCTTCATAAAGAGTTTGTGTGTGTCTGACAAGCAGACTAAATAGGGTTAGCTTAGAGAGGTTTTTCTGGGTGCCAGGGAAGATGTGTGCACTTGGAGACGTGGCTGTGGCTCCCAGCTTTGCTGCAGATTTGTTCTGTGGTTTGCAGCAGACCTGATTTGCTCATACTCTCTGTTCTTTTGGAGGAGGCAGTCCTTTAGGGAGGAGAGAGGACTGCCCCTTCCTTGTGTTTCCATAGTCTGCCTCAGCATGGCTCCTGCCTGCTGAGGCCTTTTGGTGCTGCTGCACTGAGAATTACTGTGAGATTATTCACTGTTCAACTGCTGCTCTGTTACAGCTGAGGTGTCACATGCATGTATGTCAGCAAATTGCAGTCCAGCCTCCCCCCTGGTTGTTCTCCTTTTTCCATGTTGTGTATGTGTAGAGTTATATATAATTATATATATATATATTTTGTATAAATATATAAAGAGATTTTGCAGCTCCATATGAGGCATCACCATCTTCAGGAAAGCTTGCAGTCCAGGCATGTTTGGACACACTAGGAAGATACTTCACAGACTTCTGGGTAGTTAAAAGAAGACAATTCTGACCTAGAACTGTAAAGAAACTGGCATCATCACTTTCTCCTTCTTTTATCCTTCACTTTCATCTATATTTTACATTTTATCTGAGCTCTCTGGCAGAAATTTGAAACAAGAGAAGTGAAAAGGCAATAGGAGAAGGTGGAAATATGATGTCTAAGTCACCTTAGCAGTGAAGTAGAAAAGAAAGGGGTTCTCAGATCATGCCTACACAGGCTGCTAAAATCCACAGGTACCTAATGTTTTTTTGGCAGCAAAGCTCCCCCAGGACACCTGCCCACCCTGGCACCCCACCCCTTCCTGAGGTGTGCTCTGGGCACCTCCCTGTACAGTTAGAGGGCATGTGAAAATCAGCAACCACCAGGAAAAATGCACAGAAGTGGGATCAGAAAATGTAGCAACAGTGGGTAGATGGGCAGCCCCTCCTGCACAGATTGTATGGTTTTAAAATGTCTGTTGTGTCATATCAGTAGGCTGTTGTAAATACATGAATTTTTATGCATTGTAGTCTCACAAGAAGAACATACCTGTCATGGACATAAACCATTTTTTAGCTGGTTTATGACAGAAAACCAGATTTTTTCCCCCTTTTTATAGCGTGCATAATAGTAGTAAATCTGCCACCAAAATTTTGTGGTGACACATTGAATGCAAGAGCAGGTTTATTCGGTTTCTTTATCAGATTTTGAGTATTAGGCCACAATGTGAAGCTTCAGGGACTCATGGTTGAGCTACATTGCATGGTGAGGAGCTTGCTGTTTTGGCTGAAGCAGACTAGCAGCGTGTCCACCCCGTGGGGAGAGAGTCACTCTAAAGAGCAAACCAGAACTCGTGCATTCCCTGCCAGCTGCCCTCTGCTCCCTGTGCAGCTCCATCAGAGGCTGCCAGGGCTGTGCCCCAGTGCAGAGTGCTCAGGAGAGCTTCTCCCAGGGCTGCTCCCAAGGATGTCCTGGCACAGGACTGCGTGTGTGGAAGTGATGCAGAGAGCTCTGGAAGAGCATGCCAGGGTCAGCATCACTCTCCCTCTCCTTGTGCAAGTGCTGCCTGGCTTAAAATAAAATTACTGTAACTAAATTATTATTCATTTCGACCATTGTCCAGTCCAGAAATAAAACATGTAATGATTTGTGCACCTAATGCATCATTTAAGAGTACTTCATACTTTCTGCATCCAAACTGCTTTGTAAAATGACACATTTAATCTGATGAGCTATCCTCCATCATTCCTATGTTATTAATTTATGAGGTAACATAAATTAAAAGCACTAGGACTTAAAACTCCCTGGCTACTTGAAAGATTAAATTAAAATCTCTGCAAGATATTGCTTAGCTTTGTGTATCTCTAGGCAGAAAACATGCCTTTTATAAAGATTCACCCTCTGTGTTCCAGCTGGGAGGAATAATAGAGGGATTTGTTCACATTTTAGAAAAATTCCTCAGAAAGCTGGTTTATTTTGATAGTATAGTCTTATCTAATGACTTTTTTGAGAAGGAAAGATAAGGACTTTCAAGAATGGTTTGCAGGATTATTTATTTGTTTATAATTTAGGTCTTGATTTTTATTTCATAAAGCTTTAGGACTAAAGAAAACACCAGAAGCTAGAACTAAATCTCCACTGAAACCTTGGTGTGTTGGGTGAATGAAAGAATCATTACAGTGCTGTCCCTACACTGACCTGTGACCACATTTGAAGGTGTTTTACAATGGTTTTTTTCACTGATTCAGAGTTTTGTCTCTATATTGCTCCCAAATTATCTGCCACTAATCTGCCAGAATTTGAAGATTTTTCTTTGAAAATAAAGAAAAGGTTACAGGTAGCACTGAAGTATTGTTATGTCTTTGAAACTGAATCAAAATACTGATGCAACAATGGTAGAGGACTAGTGTAGTGTAGTAGATCTCCCTTACTCTGATATTCCAACATATTGACTTCCCAAATTCACTTTGGATCTCTATGCCCTCGGGCTCAGAATTGAGATTTGGTTCTTCAGGGGCTGCAGAGTTCCAGTGCCATGGCTTCCCTTGAGGTCCAGGAGAATGTGGGCCAGTTTCTGAGTGTGTTTCTCAGGTATTTCTGCTCTCATGGAGAGGATGAGGCACTGGCCATCACCCCTGTGACACGAGGAGTTTGACCCTGACCCGTGTGAAGGGCAGTTCACTGCACCGGGGGTACTGCCCTGCTTTTCTGCAGCAGGCAGAGAAACCCCTGCTAACCAAACCCTGGCCATGATGAAGCTCGAAGGGGAAAGGAGGTCAGAGCCATTTGGCAGGGCTGGATGCTGCTTTACTATCCATTTTTCAGTGGTTTGTGTTCTTGAGTCTCTCCTACCCAGCAGCATTAAAATGTTGCAGTGTGGTTAACTTTTGGCATCCTGCTGATTTATAGTGCTACTTAGATGGGAGCTTCACCACCAGAGCAGACAGCATTAAGAGAGTCATAAATAAGCTGCAAAGGCATCAAGACATGACAAATTCAAGTGTTTTTAGCACATGTCACCCAATGAAGCATGTTTTCTTTCAAAAAACTTCCATTTATAAACTCTCTTTGTCTAATTCAGGACATTATCCTTAAAATAATACCTATTTACTTTGTGTTCCTCAAAATAAAATCACTTTACATTTCAAGTTCACGTTAGCTTCTTGGGGAAAATAAAAATAATAATAAAAAAAACCAACCAAGGAACAAAATAAACAGTTGAAATCAAAAAATAAAGCATCTGATTCTTACCCAATTTCGACAGAGGCCAGTTAGGAGTAACTCCAGATTAAATCAGTTTGATATCTACACCAAGAGATCAGTCTGATCTCTACAGTCATCTGTCAGGACTCACCTTTGTGCTTGGTATCAAAACAATTAAAAGAAGATGTGGATATTGTAAAGAGCTTTATGATACCTGTGGTCATCTTCATCTCTCCTGCAGATACCTGAGCTGCTGGTGGTGTTGTGCTATTGATGGAGCACTGTATCACTTCTCTGACTGTTCTCAGTGAACATGCACTTTTCTGCCAGAGGTCCTAGCTGAGGACAAGGCCAAATCATACAGTCAGCCAGAAGTGAAGCCTCCTGCTGGAACAGCATGATATTTGTGGTAGTGGCAGCACTGGTGGGCATGTGTGCAGTGTCCCACCTGCTGTCCATATGGCATCCACAGGCTTGGTCATGGAGCATCCCTGGAGCCCAGCAAAGCCCAAGCCACAGAGCTCAGGGTGATGCTGCTGTTAACTTCTGTTTCCCAAGTCAAGTGGTTACCACTTGCTGAGCAAACCTGCAGTAGCTGCTACTGCTTGCCTTTGGAAGAGGGGAGTGTGTCCCCATGGCAGGTGGGGATGTAATGAAGTTAGAAGGTTACTGGGTATCAAAGTGACTGATGATGTGGGGTCTGCTGGAGCCTGGAGAATTATTTTTTGCTGCATCTTTTGCTCTGTTCAGGCTTTTAAACTGAATTTTCTTAGTCTGTCATGTACACAGCTGCTGTGGAAGCACACACATGTAAATATTCACTATGATAAATACACCAGCTTTAACAAATGCATCTCTTCTCAATGAAACATGTCCATCTGACATAAAGTGGTAGTACAGATATTAAAATCAGGGGTAACAAGTAGAAATTTCTCCTTTTGTGTGTCACAGTAGATGTCAACAAACTTGTGTCTACTGCCATGATATTTTTACCTACACCATCACCCACAGGGGTTCTGAGGGTGGCTTCTTGCTGCTGCCTTGGCATAACATGGCTAGGCTGTACTAAGGCCAGGTGATTGCATGAGTTGTGGCTTCAGCTGCTGCTTTGGGGAGACTTGTTTTCTTAGGTGATCAAAGATTAATGTCATGGTCTCTTGGTCCTTATGCCTCCTGAAACAAAATTTTCTCAAAAATACGCCCTACAGGCTGCCTGTTCCTGAGAAAATAATAACTCCAGAGTTTTTCTAGGGTAGCCTGCTGTTCACATCAGTCTCCTCTGAAGACAGTGCCAGGGGCTGGATTAGGGAGGAAATGTGCCACAGCTGGCTTCTCTGTGTCACACTGCATATCCCACCCCTGCCACCTTGGAGCTGCATGTCTGGTTTGCCCACAGAATTCCCAGGGAGAGCAAAACATGCAGCAGAAACAAAAATGTGAGGAATGTAAGGTAAACAGCAGGAAAGGGTGAGGAGAAAGAGAAAAGGCTGTGGGCAAGCTGGCTGCCAGTGGGAGCCCTCCACCATCCCAGATTTAGGCACCTAACTAGAACTGGGATGCTGCTCCTCTAGATGTCTTCCATTGAAAGCTTTTAAAACTGCTCCTGGACCATGGTGAAGGTGATAGTTTTTCTCTCCCTCAAATGCATGGTGTGGAGGTTGGTACCTGCATCAGACTCTTGATGTGAGTGGCTGGCAGAAAGCCACAATGTTGATGGCCCAGTCCTAGCTGCTCTCACAATGGTAAGCCTGCATGGTGGGCTCAGTAACATAAAGTGGCTTTTATATGCTTACTTCCCTTTCTAAACCTCCTGGAAATACTTTTGAGAGATTTCTTTTAAAATTCTGTGTGACTAATTTGCTAATTCCTTCTATTCAGGTAGCTAACACTGTCTCTGAGAACTCATGTCTTAGCTTTTGTGAGAAAATTATCTTTCTTTAGGACACCAGTCCTTTCTAATGTAACCTCACAGATTATACTTGGAGCTTGAATCTGTTTTTCAGACCGTGATGTTCTGAAAAGAGCTTAACATTTGTGTTCTGTGAAAAGTTTTCCTGTAATCTGAAGAGCCTTCATCTGTTCAGAATCACCTCTTCTGGGCTTTTGGACTTCTGTGGAGAGCTAGTTGTGAATAAAAATTGGCTACTGCCTGATCAGGAGAAACCCACATTCTTTAATCGTGATCCTGGTTTGCAAAATTATTCCAAGGATGATTGAATTAAGTAATGTCCTGTAATTTTGTCTTGTTGTTCCATTACTTTTGTCTCCTCTGCTGTGTCTTGGACAGATGCTCCAAAATAATTACATTATCTGCCTCCTCTGAGGTAACAGTGCTAGAGGGGAGGACTAGAAAGAGAAGTAATTGTTCTTGTTACCTGCAGACAGGGCATGTGCTATGAAACAATGCATTTGTGGAATGGCTTTTTCGTGGGAAAACATGTTGTGTCTTGCAGCCCTGAATGATCTCTCAGTGGCCAGTAGTTAAACTGCATTTCATTAACACTGCCTCTGGTTAGCTAAGCAAGCTGCCAGGCTCCCACACTGCATGGGCTTTTCTCAGGAGACCTGGAGAGCAAATCTGCCTGAGCTGGTCCTTCCCAAGCTGATCTGACCCCTCTGCACTCACTGAGACCATGGGACAAGAGCATGCCAGGTCCCCTCGGGTCACCCCCTCCCTCCCCTGCCTCCAGGCATGACCTGCACACACAAACAGAGGAGTAGCACTGTGTAATGGCTGGCAAAGGACAAAAAAAGGGCTGGGACAAGAGTGTGTGATCGTGTTTACTGCATAGAGGAAGGAGCAGAAAGCTGAGGTGGGCATGGATTTGCTCTTTTCCCAATCATCATAACGTGGAAGAAGGTTTCACAGGTGGCCTTTTTGCAGAATGTTGTTTATCTTGGTCACCACACCAAGTCCCTTGACCCCCAGTGCACAAACTCGTTAAATAGGGACTGTCCTAGATAAATTCTCCATGATGTTTACAGCTGCAATAAAAATAACAAAACCCAGGGAGGAGTGATAAGGAATTCTGGTTTTGTTTTTTCCAGCTCAGATCTGTGTCAAAATACCTTGAAGGCATCTACCTTTAAAGCTGCTTTAAAAAAGGAAAGTGCATGTATGGCAACAGACTTTGTAGCTATAATTAACAGCTCTCAATAAAGAGGGATGATACAGTGAGAAGTGTTGGAGGCTGGCAGTACTACAGAAGTGGAAAAAACCTATTTGTCCAGCTGCCTAGTGGTTATGGACTGTGTCCAGATTTCCCAGGATTGTTTGTGTTTGTATGAAAAGGCAGCCTCATATAAATGCACACTTACCTGGCTGAGGAGCCTGTTCAGTCCAGGTCTCCAGGAGCTGGCCACCCTTGCTTGCCAGACAAAGCTCTAGGTGGCAAAAAGGGACAAATGGCCAAAGGTGGAGGTTGGCAGCAACAGGGGTGTATGAACAGGCATCATAAACTGAAAAACCCTGTCTGTGAACATCCATAAGGGCTTCTGGAGGGAAATAATGTTAAACAGGTTCATATATGTGTTCACACACTCATGTACAACCATTTTGGGTTTTCCAATGCTAAAATACCTTTCCAGATTTTGGCAGAGCATCTGATCCAAAAATGGGGAAGGCAAACAACCTATGGTTTTGTTACCTTGTTCAGCTGCTTTGGGTGACAGTTAGTGAAGACTGCTTCTCTTTATGCTGGCTGTAGAAAAGGAAACAACTCTCCTGCTTTGTTTGCCAGTCCTTGGGGTCAGGGCTACAACTCAGTGAGTCTAAAGGAAAGAGCCTTATTTACTTTATGGCTTAATGGTCATTGCCATATTATTTGGGTCTCTTGGCTAAGCAAGCCCACACTAAGTCTCCTGTGGCTGTCTCATCTGTTCTCATCTGTCCTCATATCTCTGACTGAGCTCTTCCCCACCTAGAGCTGCTGTTGGTTGCTTGTGGTTTGTTAATTCATGAATTGTGTCCCTTCTCTTTGGAGCTGGGAGCTGTTTACTCATTTGCTGAAGCTGTTCATTACACAAGCAGTTAGAGACTGCTGCAATGTTCCCTTCTTACCTTCAAAACCTTCCACTGCCTGTGTGAAACATCCACATTCCCACTGGGGGAGTGGGCCTCTGGAAGCCTTGTGGGAAGGAGGGCATCCCCCATCTCTTGCAGCATCCTCAACTCTTGCACCTCAGGGGTCTCAAGTCCCTTCAAGCACCACAAGTGCCCCTCAGTGTCAGTGTATTATTGACCTTCAGGTCATCATTCCTAAGATGAGGCACCTGGCATGGTATGAACCCAGGACCATTTGCTAGAGGAGGACTCCATGTCTTTCTCCTCTACATCATCTGGCATGCCCTTGCATTTGGATCTGAAAAAATGGTTTGCTTCACCAAAGCACTGCATTTTTAAACTTAATTCTCTTCACTCTGTTTATTATAGAGGCCAGCCAGGCCAACTGAAAATGTTATCTTGCCTTTTCTGCACTGGAACTGCAACTTTCTTCACTAGCCTGGCTTCTTATACCTTCAGCTGGAGTACATATAGATTTCCAAGTACAGAAAGATAATTATTCCAATATGAAAACCTCCTATTCAATAGGACACCAGAAAATAACAAGAATTTCACCTCTACTTTCAGTACCTCTTAAGACTGACTGGAAGAAAAATGGAACCACAGCTTTGTAATGTTGTCTGGCATTTTTTCCATTTAACAAATGATGGTCTTGTTAGACCATCTCACTGCCATCCCTGAATATCAGGTCATAGACTCATGGCATAATTCTAGCTGGGGAGGCAGCTCTAGTCCAATCTGCTCAATGCAGGGCCACATAACATCTACCTTTTAATTTTGTTAATGATTAGTGGTCTGCAGACACTGAATGAGGCATAACTGTTATTAAATTTAGGCATGCTTTATTGCATCTTTTATTGTGCTGTCTCTGGGATATCCCAAAATTACACATACCAGAACATATTGTCATGAAAGTACCCCTTCTGCTTCTGTTGGCTCCTTTCTGCCTGAGCCATCCTAAATGTTTTTCTGTCCTCAGGCAAAGATATGTTGATTCAAACAGGGAGCATTTGATTTATTTTTTATTAACTTTGAAATTTCAGAAGAAATTATATTAAGCCACTAAAACGAGAGCTTAAATTATTTTTAATAATCAAATAAATTTTCACCTAGCATTTTCAGTATTTCATGAAGTTCTCTATATTAAATGTGATGGCTACAGGCAGCACTTGACCCTATCTAGAATAATTCCAGTGAGCCCCATGGCAGAATGCTGATTTCATCACAGAATGGCAGGGATCTTAAAGATCATCTAGTTCCAACTCCCCCTCCATGGGCAGGGACACCTCCCACTAGACCAGATTGCTCAAAGCCCCATCCAACCTGACCTTAAACACTTCCAGGGATGCAGCATCACAGCTTCTCTGGGCAGCCTGTTCTAGTGCCTCACCACCCTCACAGCAACTAATTTCTTCCTGATTTCCATCAGAAGGTGTCTGCTGAGTGAATATTAAAAATATCAAGTTAATAACTATTTAGGTGTATTTAGTCTTGCAGAGAGGAACTGAGGTTTTGACTAGACTGAAATTCACCCTGATCCTCCAAATTACTTTTTTTAAAATGTCTTTTGATTCTGGAGAAGTGAAATAGAAAAACTTAGTGCTGAAAAATAGTGTGCCAGAAGAAGGTATAGTGAAATACAGACACATGATCAGCTGCTTTCTGTTAATGTGCATGCAGACCTGCCCTTGCTCATGAAGTTTTTAACAATTAAGGCCAACCATCTGAAAGTCTTACAACATTTAACAAAGAGCTCAATTGATTTCTTAGGTTTTTCAGACAATTTACAAAACCTTGCTCTCCTGTAGTTCCAGATAGATCCTATGCCATAATTTTCTTCCTTACCAAGTTCCACATGGATTTTTTAGCAGAGTTGTACTCTTGATCATGTAAGACAGCTAATTGTACAGGGGTATGGTAAAGATCAGCTAAACCATGGACTGAGGGAGGTGAGGAAAGAGCTAAGTGACATCAAGCAGAATAAGGGATGTGTTTGAAATGAAAGGAGGTGGTTTTTCTCAGTGCTAGTGAGCTGTCAGGAGTCTGAAAAACAAGAAGAACCTTAAAGAGTGGTTCCTGCATGCTTGGGATTCAGAGATGGTGGCCAGCATGTCGTGTGTTGTGGAGGCAGAGTGCATGAGCTCTGCTGAAATTCCACATTTGTGTGAGTGGTAGCACTTACAGCTGCTCTGTGAGCTCAGCTGGCTCAATAATCCTGTTTGGTTTCAGGGACAGTGTGCTTCTCATAGTATTGCTCATGTGCAGAGTCCTGTGGCTGGCTGCTGGCTCTTAGCATGGGGAACACCAGGGCTTGGTTTGGCTCAGCAGCCATCCAGGTTGTAGAGGTCCAGGTAAGCCAGAACCACCTAGGGAAGAGATAATCATACCACCAAGATGTGTTAACAGATTTGTTTCTTAAGAATGAATGTGCAACTAAAATTTGCCAAAGCTGCTGGAGATATCTTCTTGTGGTCTTTTCAAACATAAGCAGTGAGTTGGCTTTATTTCCAGGTGAACAGGAGTCATAATGAGGAAGTTGCTCTTGAAAATTGTGCCAGTTATATATATAGTTAACTGTGGACTTAACTTTTGGCTGGTAAGTTGCAAACTAACTTGTCTGCTGCTCTATATTTCTTGAGCTTTGCTTTGTTTTAAGGATTAGAATAAAACAAAACAAAAACCAGCTGGCTTCCCGGATGTGTTTGCTGCAAGAAACCAGACACAAGTGGTTTCGAGAAACTGGAGACAAGTGTGTTTCCTCCATAGCAGTTGGGCTAAAAACAAACTCTTCTCTTTGTCAATGTGGCTTCAGACACTTTCCTCTATTATGCTGCTGGTATCTGGAGTCTCAAAAAGCTTTTGTCTAGTGCAGAACAGTAAATAACCACGTTTTTTTGGTAGGAACAGCTCATTAGGGATATTTGAGAGAGAGATGACAAATAAGGTCTTGGTATCAATCTCATGTCGTGATCTGAGTGTGCAACAACAAATTATCCTTCCTCAAGTAACTCAGCTACTGAAGGCTACAGATGGGTTTGTCTTCAGCAAGAAGCTCAGCTTTTTGCAAGCCTTTGGGCTAACAGCCATGACCATGTGGTCCTTCCACATGAAGCATGCAGATGGCATCTACTGGATCTTGTGCAGCTGACAGGAAAAAGATGCAATAGTTCATTAGTTTTTTCATTCTGTTTAATTCAGACATTTTCAAAAGGAATGGCACTGAAAGCTTTGTAGTACTGAAGGTGCATAATAATTGCATCAAAATTGCCCATCTGCAGCTAAAGCAAGATAATTGCCTAGGCGTGTTCACATTTGCAGAAGAGATTTTGAATAATAAATGTTTATAAAGCCCTTCTGTCATCATGTTATCCAATCCTCACCAGTGAGCCAAACTCTCAGTTCGTTTACACTCTTTTCAAACCAAAAATACCTCACATTGGCACAGCTCTGGGGTGGGTCAAGATGAGAATCTGGACTAGTGTAAGTCACCTGAAGCTGGCTTCCAGCTCCCCAGCAGCATTGAGGAACCAAATGGAAAGAGAGTAATCAGCAAACCCTGCTTATTCCTTGCTAGTGTTATTTTCTGTATCCTTAATAATTAATTTGACTAATTACTAAGATTTAGGAGTGCCAGTACTGATTATCAGTGCTGCCGAATGGCACTCCTTCCTGAGGAGCAAAGCTTGTCAAAGGGTGACACGTGCCCCATCCTGCAAACAGCCCTAAACATCTCTGTGTGGCTTCCAGCAGACATTTCCTCCTCCTCAGGAGCCTCTCTTCCCTGCCAGAGGTAAGGCACAGGCAGATCCATCCCCACAAGCACAGACAGGCTGAGGATGGGCTGGCTCTGTTCAGAGTGTTTGGCTTCTCTAACCTACTCCAGCAGATAAGCTCCTTAGCACACACTCAGCTCACCCAGGCCTTTGAACACATCCCTCCATGCTTGACAAAATGCAGACAGCTGAAAGACATGTCCTGTAAGTGCATGCTTCCCTGGTCAATCCCTCCTGGCATCACAGGGACTCAGTTCACAGCCGCCTCTGTGTTCCCATGCTCTCCCCTCTTCTGGCAATTAAAGATGTAAATAGCACTGGCCAGACAAGGTTTGTTAATGCAGCTTTGTTTCTTCTTCAAGAATGAATGGATTGATTTTTCCATTGGACTTGGTACAAATCATGCTGATGTCCCCTAGTCCTCAGTGTGGTGAGTGATTCCCGAGAGCTGTGTCACAGTCTTCACATCTCGTGCCTCTCCTCTGCTCACACAGAGCTGTTCCTTCCAGCCCACAATGGACAAGAGCAGGGGATTTGCAGGGAGATGGAAAATGTCTCCAGCTGAATGCCAGGCTCACCTGTTTTCTGTCACTGCATACCACTGGTCTTTCTGCTTGAACTGAACAGGAATTGTCGTTCCTGCCGTGGGATCCCTTCAACCAAACAGCCACCTGCCTCCCCCATGACCAGCCAGCTCTGCAGTTCTCCAGCTCATCCTTGGTGTTGTAGTGAGATTCCAGCAGGCTGTACCTCCTGGGTAACCCCAGCAAAGCTGACCAGCACTGGGAAGGCAGCCAGCAACCTCAGGAGATAACTAAGCTGGTGTCCCCAGCCCTGTGCAGCTCAGAGTGCTTTACCCACCTGCCTTACTGAGGTGCTGTAGATCCCTTCCCTGCAGCAGCAGGAGCCTGCCAGAGGAACAGCACCTTCCCTGCTAGGGATCCAGCAGAGAGCAGGGTAGCAAAACAGGCACTGCCTCTGCCAGGTTTCTGAACAGAGAGCTGAAACCTCATTGCTGCTTTTGACACTCTTCCTGAGAAACAATCTGTAAAGAAAGTCAGATTAAAATTAGTAACAATATGAACTGCTGTTCAGTACATTTTTCTGGCTCTCGAGGGCTTAAGCTTATTGAGTAACCTCCTTTTTTCTCAGTTTCATCACACTGCATTAAGTTTTGAGAAAGGGCTGAGTTCAAACACTGAAGCTCTTTATTCTAGTTGTGTAGGTGCAGTATTGATAGAGCCAAATTTAGCAGATTCCTTAGTGCACATTTACAGTAAAATGAGCCAGATTTTATGTTAGTACCTTGGGGGGAGAGGGGGAAGGGAATGACAGATAAGGATATCACAGGACACTGTGACTCTGAATGACTCTGTTGCTGAGATTTAGTGAGGCGTCAGGATATTTTGGGTAGCATTTTTGAGGTTCTGCTACTGGATTTTCCATTCTTGCTGAAGGTTGTGGTGGAACTGTAAAGATTCAGTTGGAAGGAGTGGTGAACCAGTAGTAAAAGCTGTTGGAAATGTCTCCTTGTGGTGTTGTACATACGTGTGTGTGTATGTATGTGTGTGTATAGGCACCATTTGATGTCAGCTCCATGCTAAGCCCCTTTATCCTGCAAGAACAGGGATTTCCCAGGGAGGTAGCAGGCTGGTTTACTTTTGCCAGTCCTCATAGAACATCCTGCATGTCAGGAGCTCAACTGCAGACTGCAAACTGTTGAAAGGAAAGTGAAGCCACAGATTTTGTGCTTTCTAGCTCTAGGATCAATGTGGGCTCATACTCTTGAACGGGGTGGAAAAATTCCCTTGTGCAACAAGTATCTCACCCTGGGGGCCTGATGGAAAGCACAGTCTCCAGGATGAGCCCCAGTTTGTTTGCTGAGGGAGCTGACACCTCCTGGCAGCTGGAAGAAAGCTGCACATCCTCAAGCATCATCTGCAAAGCTGCTGGGGCTGCTGCTGAAGTCCTGCCCTCCCTGCCTGCAGCCCCAGGAGGAGGACAGGGCACCCCCAGCTCTCACCTGCATACAAACCTTCCAAAAGGGAAAACTCTCCTTCAGGAAAGCTTTTTGACTCTCTCCTGGACTGAAATCCCAGCGTGGCTGATGCCCTATGTGAGACACACTGTACTTAACCTTCTTGCATCTATTTTGAGATCCAAATTGATCACCCATAATTCCTTTTGGGGTCTATGGGTAGCAACAATCTTCAGCCCTCTGGAAAAATCAGTGCTTTAGTACCTGGATATGAATTGATGTTTTTAATTTGGTATAATCCTCCTAGGATTTCAGTGTGAAGGTGAAGTAATCCAGTAATTTCTTGCAGTTTGCTCATTTGTGCTGTCTGTGGATTACTTGTCAAATCCTTTTTGTATTATCTTGATGAGAAATTTAATCAATCTCACCAACACCGAATCGTTTGTGCCTATAGGCTTACTTTTTAGGATGATTTATGCATACATTAAATGTGATTGCAAGCCATTTCCTAACACATGTAAACCTCAATTGTCAAAGATCTCTGGGGATGCTCTAAGTTTCAATATCAGCCTCACATAAAACACAATTACCCCATTCTGGTGAACGTGAGTAAAAATGGATATGGGGAGTTATTAAAATTATAGTTTATTTGTTATTTCACAAATTATAATTAGTGAAAACTCCCTTCTAAGTATTGACCACATACCCTAAACTTGGTATTTTCATCCTTGTTACATATATTATTGATAATGAAAATGCTAAGTATATTTTTACTGAACAAGCATAGCAATAAAATAAAATTTGTATCAAAGAGCAAGTATTATTAGACAGATTAGTCTTTTGCTATGTATTTTGAAATATTATTCCATGTTTTCCTTTTGGACAGTTGATATTGTTTGCTTCCATCTCCTCTATAATCTTGAAGCTGCCTGCTCATCCTCTCTCACATGCTGGGATTATTTTAGTTTATGGCTCAGCCCACCTACCAACTATTTCAGCTCCTGAGATGCAGGGAGCTAATTAACGCATCCATCATCTTAAATATTCTTCAGATGCCATGAGCAGTAAGAAGACTCAGCCTTACTTTTTCTCCCAGGCTCAGGGCTCTATGGCTTAACTCATGCCATACACATTTTCATTGCTGAACAGTTCATTCATGTGTTTTTGTTCTCAATTTATTGACTTCTAATTCCCTTCCTCTCCTAGAGACATGCTGTATTAAATCTCCATCATCTAAGCCCTATGTCTGCTTTTCCTAGCTCACACAGTCATTGTGTCACTATTGCTTAATACTTGTATGAAGTTAGCATCCAGCAAATCCTGATCTGCACCAGCTTGTGCTTTGTTAGCAGGGAAACAAACACAGCACCTGTGCCACAGAGTTTGCCATCAAGGTTGAGGCACATATCTGCTAAAACCTGCCATTTTTCATTTAACTGGTGAGCACTGCCTTCTTCAGCTGCTGCTCAGCAACCTGTGGAGGGGCTTTGGTCTCACAGTCCTTGCCAAGGGAGGGCCATGTCCAGAGAAGGGAAACAAAGAGCCTGGAGTAAGGAGCAGCTGGGGGAGCTGGGGTCATTTAGCCTGGAGAAAAGGAGGTTTGGGGGGGACTTTATCACCTTCCAAAAGTACCTGAAAGGTTTTAGTGAGGTGGTGTCAGTCCCTTCTCCCAGGAAACGAGTGACAGAAAGAAATGAAATGGCCTCAAGTTGTGCCAGTGAAGGTTTAGATCAGGTATTAGGAAAAATTTTGTCATGGAAAGGGTTGTCAAACATTGGAACAGGCTGCCCAGAGAAGTGGTAGAGTCACCATTCCTGGAAATATTCAAAAACTATGTGGCTGTGGCACTTGAGGACGTGGTTTAGTTGTGAACATGGCAATGGTGCTAAGTTGATAGTTGGACTTGGTAATCTCAGAGGCCTTTTTTGACATTAGTGATTCTATGATTCTTTGGCTCTAAGGCTGGACAGAGGATGGGGACATTGGGGTGATGCTTTTCTCATCTCTTCATGGATCTCAGCATGAACTTAAGTAACACAAGAGGTGAGGCAGTAGCAGAACCTGGCAGGTGAACAGGAAGGGAAGTAATTACAAACATCCTTGTAGATGCAAATAACTCCAGGATTTTCTAAAGGCCCAGTTCCTCCTCTGCCTGAGATCTGCTTTCTGCCAGCATAATGCCTCAATCTCCCCCAGCTCATGTCAGAATATGACATAAGGTGTCCAGATCCTACTCATGACAGTGGTAGGGGAAGCCCTATGTGAGAAGCAGGCAAAGGCCAAGTCTCACTGCAAAGCTCCCCCAGAAATCTTGCAACACTGAGCTCAGCCTGGCTGGGCTGGCTTAACCGAGAGCAGTTCATGAAATAGAAGGTTGAAAGAAATCTGAGGGTCTTAGAAAGATGTAAACATGCTTTTCCAGACAAAGCCAACAAGTTATTTGGTTAAATTAATCTATGTCTGAACTTAAACTGAGGTAAGTGCTTACAGAGTCTGTAGGCTGTGATAAATCCCCAGCAGGAACTCTGTTAAATTTTTCAACACCCCCTGCTCTGCATGTGTAAGGATTCACAGGCACACTGAAACAGGCCAGCCAACTATGCTTGTCTCCTCTGCTTTTAACCACTCTCAGAACAGCACTGTGCCTCCTCCTCTCATGCTTTCTGCTATAAACCCAACCATATTTATTTCCCAGGCAATCCACAGTACATGGCTGTAATTGCACTAACCAAAACTGCAACCAAAGGGTAAATGATGCAGATTATTTGGCACGTTCTGATGTTGGCCTCTGGAGCCCCAGACCTGGGAGAGGGCCAGAAAAGCCATTTTACAATTAAAGTCTGTCACAGGTCTTAAAAATGTGTTATTAAAATGAAGACAGAGCAGGCACACCCACAGGGCAGGCATGAATCATGGCTAGATAAGGTCCACTTGTCTCCTGGGTGGCAAGCTGCAAGGTTTCAGCAGGAGCTGGCTCCTGCTGCAAGGACACCCTGTGCTTCCTTCCCTCATAGTGCTTTTACCCCCTAAGAGCAGGGAGCAGATTTTTCACTGCTCTCTGTGCAGCTGCTCTGGAAATAGTGTGATGCTGGAAGCAAGGATCACAAGGTCATTTTCCAAACTGAAGGAAGGAATAAGCATGTCACGGGAGTAGAAGGTGGAAGACAAATGAGCCCGGTAATTTCGTATCTGGCAAATACTTGGCTCTCCTCACTGCAGCTCAGCTTCCAGACCCAACAAGCAGGAGGGAGGCTCCTTGCACAGCCCTTCCAGTCTCGCTCAGAAAATCACAGAAAATGTGATTTCTCGCACAGAAAATCCCTGCTTTCCCTCTGCACAGGAAATCCAAGAAGATGCCATAAACTGCAGCTGTGTGTCACGAAGCTATTTCATTGTAGCCGAAAGCGAGTGCTCCAAGAATGAATATGCTGCCTGCTTCACTGATGTAGATTAGAAGGTGCTTTACTCTTCTAGTCATAAATAGTCAAAGAACAGAAATGACTTTTGTGACTTTAAATCGGGTTGTAGGACATGAGGGTCCTCCCTAATATTCTTACGTTTTATTTTAGAAATCTTCTGTCATAAAAGGACGTTCATCTGTGCTGCAGTCAATCCCACGGTATCTGAGCATCTAAATCTAAGAAAACTCTTTAACAGACTCTATTCCAAGCATTTTATTAAAGCTATTACCAGAGGCACATCAAAATGTAATAGCACAGAAGCAGATAACAGGCAGAACATTTCCAGCATGAAACGCGTGATCTCTTCCGATTAAGGGAAATCCGCGTTAAAAGTTGTCATTTCCATTTGACGCTTTCTTGTGTCACAGTCATATTTCTGTGACAAATCCAGATACCATGTTTCTGAGTCACCTCAAGTTTATTGTCAGCAGTCAGTCTCTGCCACTTGAAAGCAAGAGCTCTCTTTGCAAGGCGCTGTCACTCCTTGCACACGTTCAAGCGTGTCTTCACCTTGAATAATCTGTATCCTTCCTCTATTTGCTTTGCTAATTCACAACAGGTAATGATGCTGTTTTCTCTCCAGAGGTGTAGTCTTAGTGAATCCCAATCACCCTGCACAATCACAACATGCAGTATGGATGGTTTCCTGTCACAGGAAGAGGTCCCAAATTTGTCAGACCAAGCACATGCAGCGCATTCCTAGAGGGTGGCAAAGTCCAAGCTGAGCTGTGACCAGGAGCTTACAGTGATGACAGTGATTCATACAGGCAATAGTGAAGTACTTTGGCTCTGAACTTATACCTGAGTGCTTCAGAGTGCTTTAACTAATGATATTTTAATTGATTTTCACTGCTCCTGAGCTGCTGGGAGCTATGCTTGTGTTACAGGCTGAGTGAAGGTGGCTAATGCTAAGGTTACATGGCTAAAGCATCCAAGGTGGCTTAAGCAGGAGAGCAGGAAGAGAAAGACAAGAAAGTGGCAGCTTGTCCCAGGGGATGGGTTTCTTCATGTGTGCCATGTCCCAGCTGCCAGAGATAGGACAGGGCTTGGCTGGTAATTCCTGTGGGGTCCAGCTCCATCTCTTCAGAGGCACCTCTGAGTGACTGCCTCACTGGCACAGGTTGGGCAGAGAAGGAAGGAATGGTTTATGCTGTATTAGTCTTTCAGTAATTTTGTGCCCAAGAAGACAAGTATGGCATTTCAACCAGCAGATGGGTTTTCCAGTTCATTGCCTCAGGAGTTCTGCATCGTGTGCCAGAAAGTTTCTATGTTATTACCATTACAAATAAGGGCTCCTTTCTGTTTTCCAGCCTTTCACAAAGTAAATGGGCATGTTCAGCAATGACAGGGTTGAAATCCTTGCTTGTGGGTTCACAGCCAAGATCAGGATGGTGCTAGTGCTTAAATGGCACCAGCTCACTCCTCCTCAGGGCAGTTTGCAAAGAGCTTCTCTGTCCAGGGCTGCTTTCTTTGCACTGAGGTTCACACAAAGCAGAGCCAAAAGAGACCATTTAGTAGGCAATAAAAATATAAAATCAAGAGAACAAGTACATAAAAAATGTCACTAGGAAGGAGAGCAGTGTGTGCTGTAACAACCTTATCCAAACCACACTGACTTTCCCCCCACACATGCACAGCAATGACAAGATGCAACTGCTTTGTGTTTTCCTGCCTTTGTGGCACCAGACTCTGGCCACAGACTTTTGGTGCTTCACTGCCTCTTATCACATAAGAGGTAAACCTTCAAAATATAAAATATTTCATAAAAATAATAAAACAATTTAAAACACACAGATGAGCACTCTGAAGCATATCTGTGGAAGACTTCAGATTCAAAACAAATTTCCGCCTGGCCTCTGAAGAACAGCTGTGTATTCCATCCAAACACATAAATAATAATGGTTAGCATCCTGTTCAGAGGGACTCTTATGACTTCCAGCAATTTTTAGTCACAAGCAACATTTAACTTCACCATCTCAAATTCGAGTCTGTTTTTTAAATATGGCAAATCTGAAACTACCTTTAGTATCCCCCACCACCATTCTCATTTTGGGTCTTTCCAGGGACTTCAAATAGATCTCATTTTCTTATAACCTGTAAGCAGTGTAATCACCTCAGTGCCATAATCCTTGTCCTTACTTGTAGAACGAATTCATTTCTATCTGATCTCTCTCTTTTCTTATATTTCTTCTCTGTTCTTTTTAATATCACACTTGCTTTGCTCCATTCTGGATGAAGCAACTGGAGGCTAATAACTCCAACAGGTATTTAAGTTACTATTTTCTGTCTAAGGAGGATGTTGGCTGAAAAGTCCAGAGTGGGACATGGACAGCAGCTGGAAGAAAAGTCAGTGCCAAAGGTGGTGCTCTACTAGCCAACAGTGGAGGCACAGGCTGACCCACAGGTGTGCCACTCCACACTTCCAGCAGGAACCAGGGAGGTAAATAAAGCTCCACCATTCAGGAATACAAACGAGCATGAGACTTAATAGCCACAGCAGCTGACATCTGCTTTAAGGACCTGATCCCACCATGTGGAGCAGGGCATTGCAGCTCTTTGAACCTGTGGTGTGTGCTCGCTGATTCCCCTGTTTCTGGACCCCAAGTTCACACCAGCATCATCAGGCAAGGCTCTGATGGAGTCTGTCAGTCCTGACACTGCTGGAGGACAGCTGCACCTGTCCCTGCCTGTGGAGTGCTTTGTAGTTCTCCCCTGCCAGTGGCCACGGGCTGGAGAAGGTGCAGATGGGCACGTGGTGTTCATGGCAGACCCCAGGAGCAACCTTTCCTACCCTGTGCTTTCCCAGCCCACAGGCAGCCCTTTCTCCCATGCAAATGGCACATCCCTCAAGGACAGAACTGATTGTAGTTTCTTGGGAATTGGAGGCTGCTGGCTTGAGCAGAGGAGCAGAGGCAAGGGCTACCTACTTCCACAATTCTGAAATGTCGAGGGCTTCTCACCTGGGGTGTCAGGGGAATTGCAAGGAGCTGATGGAAGGAGATGGAAATTTTCTGAGCTGCAAAAATAAGCACAAATCATGTTCCTAGAACTGCTCTGCAGCAGCTCAGCTTCTTCTCTGGAGGGAGGATCTATCACAGAACTCAGTTTCCTGCTCACTTCTTTGGAATGTATAAAGGAGAGAAGCTCACAGCCTGCAAATTTATGGATCATGAAACTGAGATTCAGCTCCTGAACCATGTAGGAATGAGTGACCCATCAAGCCATAAGTATAAAAAGAGCTTGAAAGAACTATGAAGATGTCACCCCCTCAGAGTGCAAGAAGACTGAAACACAACTGTGTCCTGTATTTATCCTGCCTCTCGTGCTCAGAAAGAAAATGAAGTTGATGCTTGGTACACTTGTGTCTTGAGAGGGGTCTTCAGAGATTTTGCTTTTTTACAGGATACTCATATAATATTGCATGTAATTTTACAGATTATTTTATAGCTCTAAAAAGAAGAGAGGAGAAAATTCCTTGGAGACAAGGCTTCTGTACTGGCATGTGCATGATAAGGTTTATTATTTCTTTTTAATATTTCCTCTGCAGGTCTTATTTATGAAGATAACTATAAACTGCATTATAAGGCTGTGGAGGGTAAAATTCCCCTCCCTCTCTTCAAGAAAATACTTTCTTGGCTGTGAAGCTTGGGTCAGCATTGCCTTTTATGCAGTCACAGAGAAGAGAAGAGTTGTTAAGGGATAATATAAAGGGCCATTATTAGACTTTGCTTTCTAGGATGCATTCTGAAATTTTTAAAGAAATCTTGTACTAAATGGATGACAGACAAAATCCAAGAGCACACAGAGGTGAGAAATGAAAATAAAACCACCTTTCAAGTACAATACAATCTGGCTTATTTTTTGTTATTTTCTGCCGATTTTGTTCACTTCCATTATTTTCCACTGTAGACTTAGTTAGTCTTAGGTATTCATTAGGAATTCAAAAGACAAATTTCACTTAAATTGTTCAAATAAAAAAATTCAAAACATATTTCTGAATTTCTGTAAGCATTTTTGTTAACCTGTACCCTTCTTCAGAAGCTTCTGATTCAATGAATGGGCATTTCGTTTCCCTGCAAATTGAATGAAAAGAAACATTCACAGCTTTTCAACCAATGTTTGTAGATAGCATTGCAGAGGAGATGTTACCCTCAGAAATCCAAACCACACAAGTTCCTGCAGCTCTTCTCTGGAGTTATAGCTGCCTAATCCTTTGTGAGTACATTCTCTTGGCATTTCAGCTACTGTGGCTGCATTTCTGTGCTGTCCAGTCCTTTAAAAATACTGTAGGTGTCAGTGTTTTTTAATTTGCATGTTTACTGTTCAAACAACAAAGTGCTTATATGGGGAGCAGAAAATTTCATGTTTCCCTTGGACAGCAGGGAATTGATTTCAAGCCACTCTCAGTTATTGTATGCCACTGGAGAGACCTTAATGTTCCAGTAGTAGAGATGAAAGCCATTCAGTTTCTGTTACATATTGCTCTGGTTTCCCCACTTACACTAAGGTGTTACACAAATTTAATGCAACTAGCAACATCAATGTCTTTTGAAGGATTAGCCTATTGGGAGAAAGGTCAAAAGAAGTAAAGCTGCTCAGAAATCTGACTCTCAGAAGCAATGGACTTGTGTTTTCTAACACCCCTCTCTTTTGGCACCAAACTCTTCAGCTGTACTCGTTCTCCTCAGGTGACTGCTGAATTTCTCAGTCTTTCAGAGGCTGCCTTTCAAAGATTGCTGTGCTCTGAAAGGTGCTGTTCAGTCAGGCTCTGGGATGAGGGTAGATGCCATCACAGAGTCTTGAGACCTCCTCATTCTACTTCCATGGTCTTCTTCCTTGCTCTGCTGCTGTGTGCAGGTTTGGGATGACTTTGCTGAAGAACAGAAAGTAAGGGAGTACAGGACAGAGAGTGCTCTGGTTTTGTGTTAAATGGACATCAGCAGTGCAACTAAAAAGACAAACAAACTTCAAACAGAAAAGATTCACCTGTTCTTGAGAGGAGGTACTCTAAAAATGACCACAAATACAAGCATTTAGAAAAGATTATTTCCTTTCTATATCCCGTTTACTTAATGCATCTAGGGGCAATTTGTGCATTGTAAATGTCAGCTTCTCTGTTATGTCAGCACACTCTCATCTCTTTTGTATAACTTTTTTTCTTTTCATAGACTAGCTGCCAAGTTAATGGTGTGTCTTGCAGTATCTCCTGACTCATGTGCTTTCCTGTTCCCAGCTATCCCCAGCATCTCATCATGGCACTGAACAATTAGTACTTAGGCCATGAAGTTGATGAGTTTATGCCCTTGGCCCAAGGCTGGCAGCAAGGGCTAGCAGGGTTTTGCCCAGCTGGAGCCATATCTCCACACAACATCTCTCTGACAATCCACAGGCATAAAGGTGCAAATTAAATAAGTGTGTGAGGGTATCTATATGTGTTTCAGTAACAGCTATCTCAGGGTGTTTGCATAGCCAGTTTTATCACTGAGATATTTCTCTCCTCTTTGTTTTGCCTCTTGTCTTGTTCCTTCTCCCTAGACACAGCAGCACTGCTGTCCCTCCTATCAGCACCATGATTCTGTATCAGCAGAGCACAGAAGCCAAGACAGCAACTACTAGAAAAGCATTTTATTCCTGCATACTTATTTGGTCTGCCTATGCCAACCATGACAAAAATTCAATTTACAGGAGGCCAGCTGGCCAGTTTCTCCTGAAAGTTTCATTTGGACTATTCCAATATGTTCTAAGTGGTTCAGGTCACAGCTGAAGAGGACAAGCTGGATATAAATCACATCAGGCTTAAGATATCCACGAGCAATTGCTGCACAGTTTCAGAGTGTGCAGGCCTTTCCCACCCAGAACATCCACTGACGTCAATGGAAATTTTGGATGATGATGGAGAGCAGTGGTGATGTTGACTCCAGCAGTCAAAGCCTTGAGAGTCTAATGTTTAGGTTTTCTGTGCCTCAGTTTGTGTGTGCTGGCCCTCACCACACGCCCATTGCTGCACAAATGCTTGACTGCATTTACCTCAGCACAGCCCTGGGAAATAACAGCGAGCCTGTGCCCTCACAGCCCCCTGCCAGGGGGGCACAGGCTGCCTGGGGGACTTGTCCAAGCTCACACTGAACATTGGGGATTAGCTATCACTATGGACCTCCAATTCAGCTGCCTGGTGCCCTTTCCAAGTGCTTTCCCTGCAAGGCTGCCCATGCTTTTCATCTTTTCAGTAAATGAGGTACTGAAGCATTGCATAAAGTGCCTCTGCAAGCTGCTGGGACCTGCAGGGAATTGCCTAATCCACTTGGGTTACATTAAAAATAATGTGGGTTTGTGGTTCGGGTTTTCTCCCAAAAAAGGGTTTGATTAACTAACCTTTTAGAGGCCAGCATTAGCAAACCCACTCATACTGGGCCAAGCAGGACACAGTTTAGTTGTGACTTTGGCACCAGTGCATCTCCCAAGCCACCCAAAACACAGCCCTGCTCCTTAGTGCTACACCCACCTGCAGTGGGCAAGGAAAAAGGCCCTGAATCAGATCTCCTGACAGCTGGGATGCCCTTCCCCAGAGCTGGGGGCAGTGCCCCAGCTATGCCCAGGAGGCTGAGGAGGCTGGTAATGCTGAGGAGCTGTAGTGCTGTGCTGCTCCCTGCCCGGGAGAAGCTGCACCTGCAGAGCAGGCAGAGCCCCAAGGGATCTAATTGCAGCTGCAGAGGATAAAAGTGAGGAGCAAGAGCCTGTAGGGGAATGGTCCCTCTGGAGACCCATCAGCCACTTCCACGTGGTGCAGTGGGAGATCCTCAGGCAGGTCGGGATTCATCAGCACTAAGTTGCAGCATCCTGTTTTTGAGGATGGCAGCAGTCACCAGGTGCATGGTACAAGCAGGAGCATTCCTGCTGGGCTCAGGCCTTGAGGACACTTGCTCACCAGCCAGCCTCCTGGGATTAAAATGCTTGCAAGTGCCTGCAACACCTGGCTGTGCCAGCATGCTCCTTGAACTGGGCATTCCCTTTCCTTGATGAACCCAGGAGGAAGAGATGCAGTCTTTAACTAACAATGGTGATTTTCAAATTTTATGGCCAGCCATAGTCACTGCACAAATTGGATTGAAAGAATCAATGTGACATTTGCTTTGGGCAAGAAGGCTGCTTTAAGGGAATTACAGAGCCCTGTTATGAATTCCCTATTTCATTCCTGGGCTTTTTTGAACTCCTGAGTAAATGCTGTCTGATGATGTGGTGCTGCTCATTTTCTCAGCTTGCTCTGTAGCTCCCTGAGGGCTGTCATTAGCTTCCATCCAGATCATTAACTGCTCCTCACACCCTGTGCCTGGCTGTACGTGGTGCTCTTGGGGCTGGCAGTCCTTTGCCTGCACTCCATTTGGGTGTGGTGGTGAGTGCTGGCTCACTCTCCATCACACCCCACTGTGCAAATGGTCGGTTCCCTCCAGCTCATCTTCAGCCCTGCTGCAGACACCAGCAGGAACTGTCCCTCTGCTTGCACTGTGGCCATGCCAGGAGCCTCTGAAGCTTTCCTTCCCCTCCTGCCCCTTCAGCTTCAGACACTGCTGCTGTGGAGGGCACTGTCCAGGGTGAGTGTGTCCACCCCCTGCCCACTGCTCTGGTGGGCTCTGACAAAGATTTGGGGCCAATCCTGGGTGCTACACCAGACCAAGTCAAGGGTTGCATTTCTCGTGGGCTCAGAAAAAGAGGTGTTCCACAAAGCACTCTCTGAGTGTAACTAAAAAGCTCATTTCTGTGCTCAAGTGTGATGCCTGCCTGGCCTGTGGGTGTTTGGAGCTTGCACATAGCAACAGTCTTACATTTTATTTGTATAATGCTGGTTGTCTAGAAGAGCATAAAGTACTTCAAGCTCTGGGTACCTCTGGGGTGTAAAAGCAGAAAAATGTTGGATAATTCATGGTAATTTCGGCTGCCTGACTGATGAAGGTATCTTGTCACATTAAAAGCTTCCTCTTGCCAGGAATACTTGCTGCATTTTCTGAAATGTGTTTTGGTCTTGTTCTTTTAATTTTTTTTTAATTTAAATGTTAGTTTAAACAGTGTCTCATTAAGGTTTCTGAGTCTGTTCTAAGACTTGTCTTGAAAATGTGTATTCAGGTGGTTTGTAAGATTTGTATTATTTGCTTCTTTTGGAGCCATTCTGGTGTATTGTGTAAATCCATAGCTAAGCATTTCCTGGGACCATTTATTGTGCAAACATCTAGTATGGCACGTGTGCAGTGCTGAGCAAAACCAATTGCTTCTGTCTCTCTAGTTCAGAGAAGGTCACTCTGTGGATTTTTTATTTCATTTATTTTTTGTTTAGTTTAAGAGAAGACGATTTTCTCATTCCCTTGCCTATCAGAATGTATTTTCTGCAAATGAGCTGGAAACTCCTGGAACAGACAAAAGTTTAAAGGCAGAACACCAGCCTGAACTAAGTGTAGAAACAAGTAATCAAGTCAGTGGCAGGCACAGACGTTTGACAGTGGCAGCTGGATGCTTGATTGTCTTCTGTGGTAATTTCTTGCATTTAATAATGTGCTTACAGAAAAAAATATGTGATGATGGGCATTAAAAAGCCATTAGAGTGTTTTAGATACGCCAGGCTTTGCATCCATCTCCAGCAAGCAGTGCTGTCCCTGGGGCTGATGGTACCCCCGGGGCTGCAGTGCTGCCTTTCCCCTTAGCAAGGGGATAACGAGAGGCTGGAGGGGTGTGCAGCCCTGGTTCAGCCCCCAGCACGGCCAGCCTGGACTGGACTAGTGCTGACATCTCTGAGGAGCCACAGGTCCTTGGCCACGGGCTGCAGAGTGGCTCTGCAGGCAGCAGGGCACACAGCACAGCCAGGACAGGTCTCAGACCCCTGCCCCAGGGAGGCTGAGTTGAAGCTTGTGCCCTCCCAGCACCTGGAAGCAGTTTTCCTGAGGAAAGCTGCAGGCAGGGGTGCACAGGTTCCTTGTAGGAGCCTCACACCAGCAGGGCAATAAAAGCCATGGCAGGAGTCCCAGGCACCTCTCTGCAAAGTGCTGAGGCTAGTGGGTTTATTCTTGGCATTTTATGATCTGGGACACACCACAGGAGCCTCTGTGCAACTGTTCTGCTGGCATGGGAACCTGTGGTGACTCAGGAGAAAGGGGCTCAGGGACTGTCTTGGTAGGTAACAGGAGCTGGCTGTAAAATAAACATGCAGGAAAAGCAAATCCCCATCTCTCTGAAGGTGCAATCAACAGGCAGCCCTCATCCTGCCACTTTGAAGCACCCAGGCACTTTGCTTCTCTGTGCCCCAGCTCACACATCTGTGAGATGGGTTTCATGAGCTCACCCTTTTCTTGCACTGCTTTGAAATCCACCCACCTGAGAGGCTGATTTTGGCATGCTACCCCTTGGGTCAGTGCTGGCTCAAAGGGAAGGGAAGCAGAGCTGGAGGAATGATCCTTTTTTCTGCAAAAACATATCTTTATTTTCCTGGAGACCATTCTTGAAGAATATATTGAGTTAACTTGCTTTTTTTTTTTTTATCATATTTTTATTTTTTTATGGCAGCAGTCATACTTTCCTCCACTTGTGGGCTTAATGCATGAGAGATGCTGGTGGCCCTAACAGGATGAATTACAAAGAACATCCTTGTGGGGTTTTTTCACTGGGAGAAATTAAACTTGAGTCTAGTTTCCTTCTCTCCTATTACTGTCAACACATCTTGCTGTCTGCTTTGCTTTTGCTTACTCCAACTGGCTTGCAAGTCCTCCCAGAAGACATGACATGACATTTTAGTCCATGTCTTTTTTTTTTGTACAAAAAGACTGTAAAAAGTCTGTAAGACTGTTGCACATCTGCAGATTATTTATCCATGCAGGCCTAATTGGTGCAGGGATTAGCAAAACATGTTTTGCCTGCCAATCTCTAATCAAGAAGACAGCTTCACTGGCACAGTGGTGGCTTTGCTGTGCTCCAGGGAGGTGATGCTCACTCTGCTGAAAATCAGAAGCAATTTAGCCAAATTCAATTTGCAGGTACAGACCTTGCAAGGTCAAAGTAAGAAGCACAGTCTACAAAGAAATAATATTACCCTCTAAGAGCAACAGCAGATCCAAATCTGGTTTGGAGGAAGAGGCTCCAGCAGGAGCACTGCGACAATGAAAAAATTCTAGCAAAAGTTAACAGTGTGGAAAGGAGAAATAACTGGCCTGTGCAAAGTATTCCCTTAGGATGTGTATTACTCCCAGAAATTTTCTACTTTACTGCAAATTTCCCAAAGATGTCATGGCAGTTTCAGTGGCTTACAAACCTTCTTGGCATAGGTTTGTTCTGCAGGGAGTGTCAAGAGACCAAACCCCTGGCCTGGGGCAACACACTCTGTGTACTTTTGCTGATTCTTGTCCACCTTTCCTCTTCACAGGTGGGATTTTCTTTTTTTTTTTTTTTTTTTTTTTAAATTGGGATAAAAACTTTTTNTTTAAATAGGGATAAAAGCATTCATTCCAGCATTGGCAAGATTTTATAAATTCATTTGCACGGGGTTCAGAGAAGTGGGGAGATATCACAACTGCCTAGCAATGGTTACAAACAAAACAGGCAATGGAAGGTGAAAAATGCTAAATATATAATTGTGAACTCAGTGGGGAAAAAGTGCAGCTTTACTGTCATATTTCATTTGCAAGTTTTATTTGACTGCAACACCTGCTTTCAATATAATTAACTCTTACTTAGCAGAGAATTTTGGCACTGATGACTTCTGATTTACTTCACTGGGGATGCTTGGCTCCAGTGACAGTTATTTTGCTAGCATTGTGCTGGAGACCTGCCTAATGGAGTAGAGCTAATTTGCCATTTGCTGGGTTAATGAAGATACACACTAAAAAGAGTGTGAGGAAGAACAAAGATGTAGCACATGAAAGCTGAAGAAACCAGCAAATAATTTAGAGTTAAGACACCCACAAAAGATCTCTGTGCTTTTTTCTGTAGCACCATAGCAGCCTTCAGGGGGTCTGAACATGGACGTGGCACTTCCAGGTGGAAACTTTTCTGCATTGCTCCTGTGGTAATTAATTGTATTAATTTTGTGTGTTTCCCTTCCAGTCTCCTTCCTCTGACATTTCCATTACAGTCTAACACAGTCCTTGGCTTTGTTAATGCCTTGCATTTATATTTCAAACCAGTTGCTGTGATTACAATGGAGCTCATGAAGGCAGAATCGAGGAAAATAATGCAGGAAGATTGTTTATCTCAGAAATACAGCATTTCACCCTGCAATGCCACAGCTCCTTGCTGTGTGCTGCCACCCCATCTGCATACAGCTTGGGACTTACAGGAATTTACTCCCCACATGGAGGATTACAGAGATTAAGGGGGAGGACACCTCAGCAGAGGGGCTCTGCCAAAGAGGAGCCTTGCTCAGCACGACCTGGGGGTTCACAGGGCCAAGCTGTACCTGAGCTTTGCATCACCTTCCCCTATGGCCTTTCTGCCTGTTGCCCACACTCCAAGTCCCACTGGTCCATGGGCAAAGCAGGGTGTTCCCAGCAAGCAAAGCTGTCTGGTCAAGAGAGCACCAAAGCAGCTTTCAGGCTGAGGTGAGAGCAGCAGGTACAGGATTTCTGGTAATGTGGCCAGGAATAGGTTTGGTCAGTCTAAGATGACAATTTCTCTTTTAACACAGTGGATGTGCCCACGTCTCAGGGGTTGCTTTGGTCAGGATGACTCTGAGATGTGTAAAAATCTCTTTTTCCCAGCCCAGCTGTCCAAGGATGAGTCAGAATTCTTCAGCTGATGCTCTCAAGGTTGCTTTATTGTTTCTTATCTAAGATATTTTCTGTCTGGGCTGCCCAGGTCTGTTCAGCAGGGCAGCCCCAGGCACACTCTCTGCCCACTGATTTTATACTACAAATTCCCTGTTAGTTATTTACAGCTATGATCCAATGCCTCTCACCTGTGTTAGACAGTTCCATTCTACTCCAATCCAATCCCCAAGTGCCACCATCACCAAAAGATGGGGTTAGGAAGAAGAAGGAAGGAGGACTGGACAATGCCCAAATCCCTCCATCTCACCCCCTGAGCCCCCATGGTAAAAATCCCCAAAATTTCCCTTTTCACTCTATAACTACTACTATCATGCTAGCTAAACTTTGGTGACCTTTAATTCTTCATTCACAGGTGGTAATTTGTTCCACGGGTCAAACTCAAAGCCCAGGAGTCCCTGGCTGCTGCCAGGGTCTGTGACCCCCCTGCCAGGGCTGTGGAGCCCCTGGCTGGAGCTGGGATCACCCAGGGCTGGCACAGACACAGCCTGGGTTCTGACACCCATGTCTGTGCTGGGCCCAGAAATTGGTGGACAGCAGGAACAGCTGTGTTCAAATATTCTGTCAAAATATTTAAGCTGAAGGTTGTTTTTTCTGGAGTCATCCCTGACTGTTTTGAGCTTACAGCATAGGTTATACCACAGTCCTGCCTTGCTTCCCATAATTATTTATCTACCATTACTCCCTGAAAACTCTCTTCATCAATCGCTTCACAAGCTGTGCTATGGCACCAAGGAAAAATCAGTTTCCACAGTAAGCAGTGGCAAACCTGGGAAGGCAATTAATTGTGAGAGGTTCATTGTATGGCACACTTTCATTCTGCTGCACAAAATATGCCACATTTTCCCAGATGCTCCTCCTAGTGCACTGAAGATGCCAGGTCCAAGGCAGCCACCCAACCCATCTGCAGGAGTGCCCCTGTTTGGAATTACAGGGCTTGCTGTGGTCATGGGAGAGTGGCTGGCATTCCCTCCACACCCTCCACAGCCCTTGGAGTCCTCAGGGAGGAGCTTTTCCTTACAGCTCTGTGCTGGTGTCGTGCTTTTAATTCGAAACTGGGCAGAAACACCAATTTTTGTTTTGGCTTGATTTTGCCAATTTCAAAGTTTCCAATCAAAAGCAAAGCAGGCTTAAGCTTGAAAGTAATAAGACTTCATGAACTAACACTAAAAGAAAGAGAAACAACAAGAATGAGGATGGAACCTTCAAAACACCCTTCCTCCCTCCCCACAACCCTTTTTTTTTTTTCTTAACCAACAACATAAAGACAACAACACTCAGAAATCTTAGTTTTTCACCTCTACAAATAGTCTTTTTTTAGTTCATTTAGAGGGAAAAGTATTCTTTGCTAATGCTATGGAAAGCTCCCCACAAGAAAAGAACTCTTGTGGCTTTATTTTCTCACAAACTCCTGGGTAAGGAAATCTCTGCCATAAGGAGGTCTCCTCTGAAAGCTGGAGCCAGGCTACAAAAAGTAATTCACGCTTGGTGAAGCCAGCAAAAACACCTAAAAGGAAGCTTTATTGTATAGGGCAGAGAGAGAGAGACCCCCAGAGTGGGCAGTGCAGTTTAGGGTCATGATCCATGTCATGCAAGGCTGTCCTTTGGGGCAGCATGGCACTGCCCTGGATGCTTCCAGTGGCATTTACTAAACAAGAATCAGGCCCTCAAGACAGTAAAAGCACATATTTCTACTGTATATGAAATAGTGATAGCCAATTCTATATGTGGGGAAGAGATTTTGGCAGGAGGAACTTTTTTTCCTCTAGATGAATCCCAACATAATTCCATTTTTGTCCTTTCATTTGAGCACAGCCTTCCTGTTCCTCTCATACTAATCTTGCTTCATGTCATTTAATTTAAACTGTGCCTGTGTTTTTTGTTTTCAGAGAATGATGCTGGCTGCTTATGACCCCTCAATTGTGGCTTAGGCAGCAGGTTTAAGCCTCTAATGAAGTCTGGGACTGTCTTTTTCAGTGTCTCTGCTTCCCTTTGCACTCTCCCCTGTGGCAAGTGGCTGGTACAGTCAGGGCTGTGCAGGGCTGAAGGCCAGAGCTGAAGTGGGCACAGTGTTTGTGGAAGGGGAGAATGGGTCCAGGCCACATGCTGAGCACAGGCAGCATCTGTCAGGGTCACGAGCATCCCTGAGCAGCCCAGCATGGCTCCAGCAGCTGCACAGTCAGGCTGTGGTTGGTAGTGCAGGTGGGCAGCTCTTCTGCTGACTCAGAGGGGCACTTAAGAGGTTTGGCAGGGAATAGGCAGCTGCCAGCAGGCAGTCTTGCAGAGGACAAGGGGCACTGAGTGACACAATGCAGAATGAGCAGCTCAAATGGAAGTGTCCATGTACAGCAGCCCAAGCACAGGGTCATCACATCCAGAGATGGGCAACTTCTGCATAGCTGTGGTTTGATACAAGGGACTGGCAGGCAACAAAACCCAATAAACACAAAGAATGTGTTTCTTCTAGCTTGCAGACTTGTACCTGCTGTAGCAGAGGGGCTGTAGGCTGATGTAGACTTGTGGATGCAGAGATCTGATGAGGCTCAAAGAATGGATGGGGTTTTTTTTAGGTATTCATCTGGTACAGCCCTGTCTTCTGGGAAGGTGGATCAAAACAATGCTTTCATCAGTATCCAAATAATGATCTTTACATGCCAAGTCTCAGGAAACAAACATCTTGACATTCACGACAGCAGTGAAAACCTATTCGCCCATCATTGTCAGCAGGAAATTTAATTCTGTGCAGCTTTTGTCGAAACCCCCCAGTGAAGTACTTCAGGGCCCGGGCAGTTGCCAGTTTTGCAAGTGAGCAGTGGCAGTGCAGGCCAGGGCACTGTGCTGGCTGCCCCACGCTCTCCTGGCAGGCTGCTGGCCACAGCCCCAGCCCGCAGGCTGAGTCACTCCTGCTCGTGTCACTGAATTCCCGTGCAGCTGGCAGCTCCCAGCCCTGCTGCCAGGCAGGCTCAGGCTGCAGGCAGCTTTCCCCCAGCCCTGCAGCCCCCTGCCAGCCCTGCCACCAGGGACAAGCTGCCCCTCATCACCTCCTGTGTCCTGATGCCCGCTGCTACAGCCGGGACACAGACAAACTGCTGGTGCTTCTGCTCTTGGCACCTGCTCAGGGATTCACAGCATCCCCAGCCTGCACTGCACACATGAGCTCCCGGCTCCCCACTGCTGCTCCAGCGTGTCCCCAGGGGCTGCCATGCCATGTTCTCACCTGATACCGTGTTCTCCTGCCCTGGTGCTGCTGGAGATTTGAGCCGGGTCCAACCCCTTGGACTGGGCTCCTGCAAGGCTTCTTCCAAGCCCCACGAAGCAGATCAGAGGGGCAACAGCTTCCCATGGCTTCAGCAGGAGCAGGGAGCTAGGGGCTTTGTGGCCAACCCTGGGCCCTCAGCATCCTGGTGCCCACAGTGGTGAAGGGAGGGCAACAGCCCCACACTGCTTCCAGATGTCCACTGTGAAGGGAAATGGTGGAAAGAGTGAGATTTCACCTCCTGTCCTCACCTCTCCCTTTGCTCTTTCTTTGCAGCCCCCTCCCATGTTTGCAGCCCCTGCCTGTTTGTACCCTGTGCAGGTGCTGGCTGTTGCAGCAGAAGCTGAAACTTGGCTTTTTTCTCCTCTTTAAGGTGTGTTCCTCTCTTTCCCCAAAGGAAAAGAAGAGGAGCAAAAAAAGCCATATATTTGCTGCAGACTGTGACTGGCTTATATAATAACACTGCCTTTCTCTCCTTGTTTTAGGGAGTGCTG
This sequence comes from Sitta europaea, assembly GCA_013400255.1. Classification (NCBI taxonomy): domain Eukaryota; kingdom Metazoa; phylum Chordata; class Aves; order Passeriformes; family Sittidae; genus Sitta; species Sitta europaea. The sequence continues at coordinate 248,044 of VXBS01009634.1, forward strand.
CCGATTTTTTGGAGACAATGGCTTGACTTTGAAGGTGTTTTTTACCAAGGCAGCACCCTTTGGTGTTCTTTGGACACTCACAAACTACCTTTACTTACATGCAATAAAGAAAATAAACACTACGGATGTCTCCGTGTTGTTCTGCTGCAACAAAGCTTTTGTGTTCTTGCTTTCATGGATCGTTCTGAGGGACAGGTTCATGGGAGTGAGGGTAAGTGCCTCCTTATCTCTGTCTCCCCTCTCCCCCCTCACCTTGTGTCTTCCCTTTACCCCTTGGGTCCTGCCAGCTGAGTCAAGCAGCTCCCATGCACAGAAATCCTGGCTGAGCAGGGATGCAGCCTTGCCTGCAGCCTTCCCAGGTGTCTGTGAGCTCCTGGAGCCCCTGACTGCCCCAGCCCAATGCCTCTGTGCATATTCCTTCAGGAAAGAGGTAACCTGCTCCAGATTCGTGCTCCCTCCGTGCTGCTGTGGATGTGTCAGCCCTCGCCAGTGCCTTCCAAGTGACCATTCCCAGGCTGCCCCCACACCTGGTTGGTTCTAAACCGAGCATTCCCGCAAGCCCTGGGTGCACACAATGCACTTCTGGTCCTGTCCTGGGAATGTAGCATGGCCCTCACCCTCCTGCAGGGCAGGACAGTTATCTTCTGCACGCGTGTCAGGGAGCAGCAGCTGCGGATGGCGGAGCAGAGCTGGGCTGCCCTCGCCCACCTGTGGCCAAAACGTGCGTCTGCATGTGTCACTGAAGGGGGATTGGTGGCCACAGGGACTTGCATTTGGCCAGCAGCTGGCGGCTGCTCTTCTGGTGGCGCCCAAAGTGTTTGCTTACACCTTGAACGCCTGTGCAGCAGCAGCCACAGAGCCACGTGCAGAGGGTTTGTCAGAAAACCCCTCAGCTCCCTGCTGACCCCCCTGCCCTTCTGGCAGCCCCCAGCGTGTCCCCTCTCCTTTGGCAGCAGAGTGGGGGGTGGGTAGCCAGCCACCCTGGGGCCCACTGCAAGGAGAAGGTACCCGTGGGTCCCTCCTTCCTCGCTTCACCAATTAATTAATAATCAAGATCAACAGCAATAACTGTAATTATTCCTGTCTCCTGCCCACTACTTGACGAGCTCCCTGCTCACCCAGCCAGGCTGGTAGTGCTGAGAAGTTGTTGCATGGAGTAGCTGAGAGTTAACTTTTCAGGAAGTATTCCTCTCTGGCAGGAGAATTTGGCAGGAGAGCTTGGCCAGCCTTGCAGGGGTGGCAGCCAAGAGGCTGCTCAGGGGATGGTTGAAAAATGTACCTGCCAAAATCTCAGCATGGCCAGCTGGTGTCTGCCCACCCCTCTGCCCAAGTAGCCCTACCCTAAAAACAAATTAACTTTGATTTTTGAGTGCAGAAGCAAGGGTATCCTGAAACGATCCTGGAGCTAGGGAAGTCTCATTGTTATCAAAGATGGATGTGCTGGCCGTTTTGAAAAATGAAAATTAAAAAGGGTATTCTTGTGTCTTCCTCTCTCTTGTGGCAGTGTCAGCTGTGGCACTGGTGGGACAGCAGCAGAGATGGTGCATGGAGGGGTGGCCACTGCAGCCTGCACCTGCTGCTTGCTCCTCAGGCTGCTTGTGCCATCCCTCACCATGGGATCAGCCGTGGTGTGGAGGCAAAGAGGCCAGCCCTGCACAACCTGTGTGTGTAGGGACACCACATGGGCACGTACATGCTGGAGGAGAGGTGCCTCTTGGCTCTGCTGAGTGCATGGACATGATGGAAGAGCAGCAATGGACAGGCACTTTCCAGCAGCTTCTTGGGCAGGTTGTGTTGTGCATGGCAGGAGCATGCACTGGGGGATGGATCCTGCTCTGTGTGCCTCCCTTCCCAAAGGGGCAGAAGGAGAGGAAGGAGCAGAGAAGCTGGCCCATGTCCAGCTGTCTTTTGTGTCCTACCTGCACCACTTGGGGAAAGCAGCAGTGAAGCAGAACAGGGCCAGGGCAGTGGTGGCTGTGTGATACTTCTGCCATGTGTCCCTCCCTGTGGAACCTGGCACTGGTGAGATTGTGGCAGGGGGGCTTCCCAAGAAGGAACAAGCTGTCTCCTGAATCCAAGAAGAAACACAGCTGTCTCCTTCCCAGGTGACCTGGGTGCAGGTAGAGTGGGATTGCAAACAGACTGGGCTGTTTGCTCTTAAGCAGTTGTGGCAATAAGAGTGAGGAGGCACTTGTCCTTAGGGATTGGAAGGGCACATGGCAGCACAGAAGTTCTATCACCCAGCTTTGTGTGGCACACTGTGAGTTCTGGGGCACTCCCATCTGCAGAGGGACATGGCATGGAGATTTTGGAGACAATCATTTTCTTCCCTCTTTCCTCTCTTTTCTGTGCAGCCCATGTGAAAAGCAACAGGCAGAAAGAGTGTCACTGCTGGGGGATTGCCTCAGGATGACCCCACACACACTGCCTTTTCCTGGGATTGGCAAGCAGGAGGAAGGAGAACTGCTGGGGAGTGAGCCAGGGGCTGCAGCCACCAAAGCACATGGTGCCTCGGGGCCACCCTGTGTCAGAGCTGCTGACCCTCTTAGAAGCACCCTTTGAGGGGGTATTTGACAGGCTGTAAGGGGGAGAGTGCCTTCCCACACTCATCAGTGCAGCAGGATGGACAGTGCTGCAGCAAAGCTCTGCCTGCACGTTTGGGTATCCCTGTTCATTCCCACTGGCAGGGGTAAGGTGAGAAAGGCAGCCCCTCAGTGGGGTTAAAGCAAGTACAAGTGTCCTATCTGGCTAGTTCAGAAGTGCAACTACTAGCTCTATAAGCACATAAATCACAATTTAGCTGGAATTTAAATGTAAGAGCAATTACAAGTTCCCATCCTTGCCATTCAGGTACTTTTAGGTGTCCTCATCTCCCATAATGAAGTTGAAATTTTCCCCCTTGCCCTTCACTGTGCCCAGAGAAAGACTGACTGGGCTGTGAGCTGTCAAAGACACACTCATAATGAAGCTGTGAGTGCCTGAAGCACTGCCTCTGCAAACCCTGCAGTGCTGTGACATCAGTGGGCACCGTGGTGTGTGAGCAGCCTGTCACCACCACTAAACACCTGCTTGATAGAAAGGCTGGAAGGCTTTCAGAGAAGGTATGTGTGACACCCCTGGCAGATTAACAGGAGACTGTGAAGTGAGGCCAAGGCTCTTGTGACACTTGTGACATGCTTGATGGAATAGGCAAGGACCTCTGCCCCAGCAGAACTGTTTGCAGACTGCATTTATTTGCTTTGGTCTTTGACTTTGGTGTTTCTCTCCATGGTATGGTGAATACAACAGCTCAGGATCCAAGAGAGCTGTCACCTGTGAGTGCCCCCCATGTACACAACACACAGACAAGCACATCTGCCTGTGGCACTTGGAAATACATGTCCTGTCAAATCTCAAACTGTAGAGACGTGGTCTCTTGGAAGGTGCTCTGAGGCTGACCAGCTCCCCGTGTTAAAAGCAAAGCTGGAGCCTTTTCATTCTGCAGCTGGTGCATGCACCCCCGAGTTTCCATGCAGAGGCACTCCAGCTGCCTGCAGGGGTGAGGCAGGCTCCTTCACCCATGCCCTGGAGGTGCCAGCTGCATGCCACAGCCTGGAATGTGCTCGTGGCTCTCAGACAGCCACACAGCTACAGGGAATGCCTCCTCTTCCACTCTTTGTCAGCTCCTCTGTGGCACAGGTGATGTTTGAAGGAAGGTGTGGAGTTGCCATCTTTCAGCTAAGCCTGGGCCATGTGCCTTGCAGCTCTCCAAAGAGCCACAGTGACTCAGAGCAAAGGTGCCTCTGCCCCAGAAGCCTGCCTGCAGTAGCTGCCTGTAGTGGATGCCTAGAAAAATCTGTCTAAATAGGAAAAGCCTGTAATGATATTTCCTCGTGAGACTTTCCAGCCTCTAGCAATTTGAGGCTCAAGGACTTCCTGAGGTGGAAGCAGTGTTTCTATAGCTAATAGTCCTTGATGGAATTTTTTTTTCTTCCATGATTTTATCCTTGTAAACTTTTCACATCCACAGGGTGCAACAGTAAAGCTTTCCTTCACTTAATTATGTGTTGGGTGAAGGCAAATTTATTTTTCCTTGTCCTGCACCTGCCTCATACTGGTCTCATTCAATGACCTTTTTTCTTGTGCCTCTGAAGCCACACAGAGTGTCTGAATTTTTTTCTGACAAGCATCAGCACACTGGTGAGAGAACTTCCCCACCCTGCTGTAGAGCCATGCAGGGGGGGTTCTCTCCTTGCCTTAAAAAGAAGCCTGTGCTGCACCAGAGGGCCCTGTTGCACCACCACAAAACTTCACTTTAGAAATTATGTCCCACAGCTGTGCATGGAGGGACCAGATGCCAGCAGGGCTGCAAGCCAAGGCACTGTATGTGAGCCTCTCCAAATCTGCAGTGTGTACACCCAGCCTTTGCACTTTGTACTGGGCTCCACCCTGATCGAGTCATAAATCAGCATTCTGCCTTGTGCCACCCTGTCCTTACACAGCAACACCTGTGGACAAATTGACAAGGTTTTGATTACAAAAATGGGCCATTTTTGTGTCAGGGGAAGTTGAAGGTGTTGATGTCAGTGTGCAGGAAGGATCTGCTGAATGCTTGTCTGGTTTATGGGTGTCCCCTGGCACCAGCCCCAGCTCAGCCCAGGGAAGAGGCTGCTGGTGCTGCTGGGGTTGGGACCTGCAGCTGCTAAAGAGGCTTCCTCACCACATCTTGCTGATCAGGCAGCAGCAGAGCCTGGCACACAGACTTTCCCTCTGCCTTCACAGCAGCCCTGGCATCTCTGGTGGGAAACAGGAAAGATGAGAGGAGGCTCATGGATGTGTAGGCAGCTGCAGCCTGTGAATGGGGCTTAAAACCCCAGTCTGGTCCTGGGAGAGGGGGCATTTGGCTGTCACTTAACCATCTGTGCATCAAGATAAATTAATATCCCAGTCATCTTGGAGGCATCACCATGACTGTGCAGCCAGAAGGCATATGGTGTAAGCAGGGCATCCCTCACAGCCCTGCAGAGCCAGGAAGCATGAGCATAAAGAAAGCTCTATTCACCCCAGAAATAACACCCTGAGAGGCTGAAGGTATCTGGCAGGACAATCCCAGAGAAGCCAGGGGTTTCTTGCTGGCCCTGGTAAAGCAGGGCAGCACATCCCTGCCTTTGTGGGTGCTCCCTCTGTTTGGGAGCCACCCCTCAGGCATTGCAGTGTGCATAGCTGGCTGAAAAAAAAAACCTCCTCCTACTCTGAAATGACTCGTCTAGACTGGAAAGCAGTTGCATTAATTTTGTTCCCCTGTTTATTTCTATAACCTTTTTCCTCCAAAACTTCAACAGGACTCGAAGCCTTCTCTGCAAGCTCCAGGGAATTATTACTTGTGTATTGTTGTCACACACAGGCTGCAGGGACCCACTGCTGGAGAAGCTCAGTGGCAGAGATTAAATCCCCACTTCAGCTCACTCAGAGGCACTGAGCCCTGCAGTCTGGCCTGTTGCACATGCCTGAAGCAGCCACTCCTTTGCAGCTCTGCCTGAAGCTTCCCTGCAGCCAGGGAAACCACGAAGGCAGGCATCATCTGCTCCCGGGGTATTGGCCTGGGCTTGCTACTATTTTCTACATAAGCAGATGAGACAGAAGTACTGTGCTCACATGTAAATCTGCCTGCCTGTTTCTCCATCGTGGGGGTTGTCTAGTAACATTTTCTTGCTTTCTTTCTTTGTCTCCAACCAGATTGTGGCTGCTATATTTGCTATTGCAGGGATAGTTATGATGACGTATGCCGATGGGTTCCACAGCCACTCCGTTATTGGGATAGCCCTGGTGGTGGGCTCTGCCTCCATGTCTGCTCTCTACAAGGTAAGCACACCTGGCTCTTTTTTCCCAGAAAGATGCCTGACACTCACTTTGGTGTTCCTGCCTTACTTGCAAACCTCTGCAGTTCAGTGCCACGTGCCCCTTTGAGAGCTCTGCCATAAGCACACTGGCTCGGCAGCACTGCGTTCAGGTGCTCACTTGCTCTGGTGCCTGCTCTCACTAAGGATAAGAACTCCTATTTCCTTGGAAGAGTCTCTCCAGTGCTCCTCCACCAGGGGGAGGATTTGATTTACAGTTGTCCCACCGTCATGAAAAACGAGGCCACTCGTCCATAGATTCTGGATCTAAGCACTCATTCTGGAAGAAGGCTGCAGAGATTTAGGTTCTTTAAATTATTTTATTACCTCCCCTTCCCAGTCCTCCTTCAGTAACATATGTAGCCTGTATTGGGCTTAAAGCTTTGCTTACCATGGAAGCATCACATCCTTAAAATGCAAAGCACATGCCTGTGAATCAAGACCTCATCCTGAGCAGCTGCATAGGCTGCACTACGTGTAAGATGCAGCCTTCTCTGCCGAGCAGAACCATTTCTCTCAGCCTGAGACACTTCTGGGCACTTGCCTCTGTGCTGCTCCTGGTGCTCAGAGTCACAGAATATACATGGAATAAGCATCTGTAGAGTGGGGTTTGCCCACCCTGGCCCAGATGTGTAGATTAGGAGGATTTGTAGACAGCTTCATCTGGTCTAATGAATTGCACTGCACCAGTCATCCAGCAGGAATTGGCCAGGAGGATCCTGCAGCCCTAACATCAGCAGTCCAGGGAAACTTGCCAAACTGAGAAGCATCTGCCTGTGCCTCAGCACAGTGCTGTGATGCTTGCTGCTCTCTTTTTCAGATCAGACAATATCTTACATTAAGAAGGTCATGAAGTTTCTTACAGCTCATTCCTCTAATAGAGCATTTCCTAGCAGGACCAGAGGCATGGACCACCAACCCAGAGAAAGGCTAGGGCCTAGCTATGTTCCCCTTCCCACGACACTGCTGCTCTTTCTGGCAATGGGAGTCCCAGGGCTGCTCCCCCAGAGCCCGTGGAGGAGGGTGGTGGTGGCAGTGCCAGCAGGGTGTCACTCTGCAGTGTGCTCTGCATGCCAGCACAGATGAAGCTCTGCAGCTTGTTGTGCAACACATGCTGCTGCCACCCTGCTCTGCTTTCCACAGTCTGGCTCGGTTTGCATGAGTTGTGTGTGTGCCAAAGGGGCAGGCAGATCTGCAGGAAGAGCTCTCCTTGTGCAGCAGGGCTGCTGTGCATCTGCAGGAGGGGGCCAGGGCCAGGTGGCCCTGCTGGGGGCCACACAACACGCTGTCCTCAGGGGGCAAATGAGACATTTTGCTCCATACTGCAGAGCAGCAACACAGCTGCCCTGCCCTGTGATGGCTGTGGGATGGTGGGAGTGGGCAGATGTTACTGTGATGCAGATAGGAACACACAGCAACACACACAACAGGGGTTCAGGCTGAGAAGAAGAAAAGAACTCTCTCCTTTATTGTTGACCTCGTATCTCTCAGTTTCTGGAGAGTGAGCAGAGATTGGACAGAGAAGTTCCCACCTCTCCATCTCCACTGGTCACTGGAGAAGTCCATCAGGTGATCTCTTTGCAGAGAGGGATGCAGACATGATCCTTGTTTATCTTACAGTTCATGAGAACTGACTCCATCATACCAAAACAAATTTCCAGGGACAGCAGGCAGAGCCCTGCTGGCATGGCAGCCCTGCAGACTCTGAGCAGGCAAAGGAGAGAACTGACACTGGGGAGGGGAACTGCCAGCGCAGCACAAACCACTAAGTCAGAGTCCATTGGCTGTCCTGGTCTGCAGCCAGCAGCAGGGGAAAACTGTTCCCAGACCGTGGTATCCAACAGAATCTCTGCAGCTCTGTGGTGAAAACTGTTGCAGACTCCAGACAAGAGCAGCCCACAGGCAGTCCCCAGCCCCAGATGGGATACTCACTTCCTTCATTTCTACTGTCTTTCTTTCCTTCTCCCACTAACAAACCAAAGCTTTTAAAACCTCCCTGTGGTCCCATTGCCCAGGATGCATCTGCAGTCTGGGGCTGCTGCTCTGCTCTCTGCCTCCTGGAGAGGAGCTCCTGGGGAGAAGGTGGAAGGACAGCCAGCCAGCATGGACTGTGCTTGCCCAGCACCACAGCACTGCTCAGGGGGCAGCCAAAGGCCTGGACCTGTGATAGCTCATGCAGGGAGGTTCTTCATCTTTTTTGGGATTGCTTCGTCTCCCCCCCTGCCCTGCTCCACAGTCCTCTTAATGTCAAGTTTTGTGGAGGTGCAGAAAAAAGACTGAAGGGTCTAAGCTGGGGTTGAAGGGTCTAAGTTAGGACTAGTGACCTTTCCTTTCAGGACATGCACAGACAAAGGTGCTGAATCCCCTTTCTGCCTGGACTCAGCTGCCTGTATTCCAGGGGGTGCCAGGAGGGTGAAGGCTGAGCCACACAAGCTGCTCACCACGAGCAGCCATCCAGGCAAGCCTCACTGCACAGGTGCCAGAACAGAGCACCAGCCTCCCAGGGATGTGGTGCAAGAGAGCTAAACCCATGCATTTTCCTCTTTTAGGTTTTATTCAAACTTCTTTTGGGCAGTGCTAAATTTGGAGAAGCTGCCTTATTCCTGTCTGTGTTAGCTGTCTTCAACGTCCTCTTCGTGACCTGTATTCCTGTCATCCTTTATTTTACCAAAGTGGAGTACTGGAGCTCTTTTGACATCATTCCTTGGGGGAACCTCTGTGGATTTTCAATTCTCTTATTGAGTGAGTAGATGGGGGGGCTCTCACACTGCTTGGGGTGGAGGAGGGTGCCAGAAACTGGCCAATGGTGGAAACTGCAAGCCTCTCCCATACTGGAGCTATTTTCCCTTCTTCTCAACTTAATTATTAGCTTGAGATATTATGAGAGGGCCCATTCCTAGGGGCAATGTAGGAATGCCCCTTGCTTCTGCTGTTATTACCACACCAAAACACTGTGGCTCTCTTTAGAAGGTGCTGTGGGACCGAACTGTAGAGCATGTCCTAACTCCTACTCATGAGCCCTGTGTGACAGAGACAGGTTGCCCAGGCTCTGATGGAAGCAGCCCTGATGGCAGGGCATTATGTGGGGCTCATCAGCATCCCCACAGCAAGGAGATTAGGCCAGGCCAGTCTAGGCCAGGCTCCAGTGCCTCTGCTGCCTGCAGTAATAGCTAATTGCTACTCCTAAAGAGGAGAAAACTTTTGAAAATGTAGTGTTGCACAGTGATGAAAACTCTGATAGGTGGTAATCCTCCCTTGTGCTGCCACTGCTGTGCCCCCAAAGGAGCCCAGTGTGGAGGGATGCCAACCTAAGTTTCAAAGGTTACCAGAAACATGATGTTGTTCATTGTTAAACTAGATGTGTTGACTTGCTGCCAGCCCTAAACTGGACAAACAAATCCCCTCTCCCAAAACATTAATTTCTACTGGAAATAGCTCTTCTCTACTCCTGACTTGAGTCCCAGCTCCTTTTACCCTGAAAAATCACAACTCCATAAGTCTCTCTGAGTTACTTCTCAGTGGATTCAGTGGAAAGGGTCTGTAAGAAAGTGGTGCAGAACTTGGCAAGCAATCCCTGGTGTGTGCCATACATGGGTACTACTGGAAGACAGTCGAAGCCCCAGCTTCCAACAAGCTCAATTTTGGCAAGGATCTCCTGACTCTGCCTAAGCTGATCACCTTCAAACAAGGGTGAATTTGATCCAAGGCAATTATTAATTTGTCATGAAACACCCCAGAAACTGGATATGGTATTACAATGGAGTGATATTATAATCATTCTGTGGTAATGATACTGTAATTTCGTTGTATGAAATTGTATTCAGCAAGTTCCTGCCTGGAAGAGGGTTAGATTTACAGCATCTTCCACCTGCAGCTGGAGGCAGCTTTTCTACAAAAAATCACTGAGACAGAGGCTCCTGTTCAGCTGAAATCTCCCAGATGAAGAGTGTTGAGTCTTTCAGCAGGGCCAAGGGGATCACTGGAGCAGTATAAAGAGTGGGAATTACTGCACGTGGCACAGAGAGACTGGCTGCCCCCAAAACCCACCCTGGTCTGCCACTGGACTCCAGAGGGATACAGAGCTCCCCAGAAACAGTAATGTCTCAGGCAGGTGGACATGCAGCAGACAGAGCTTTGCCCTCTGGTGTCTTCAGGAAAAACAACAGAAGCTGATGTACCCTTAATTTGAACAACAAATAGAGTAATAAGGCATAAGTCTTTCAAGAGACATTACTTCTGCCTAATTTCACTGTACTAAAAGACATTTTTCTTTCTTTCATTAGCATTCAATATTCTACTAAATTTTGGGATTGCTATTACTTACCCCACCTTGATTTCTCTTGGAATTGTACTGAGTGTCCCAGTGAATGCAGGTAAGATTTTCTGTCCTTTGCATCTTAATGAATACATTAAAATCTGTGGCCTTTCAAATACACAGCAGGGATAAAAGAAAATAGATTTATTAAACATGTTTTGCACCTTCTCTCAAAGACTTACAGAGATGACACTGATTAAAAATTTATTACTTATGTGTGAAATATATATTGTATAATATTACATGAATATTCATAATCCCTAAAATTGGTTTTTAAATTACTGTCCAAAGAAGCCTGCATACAAAAAAACAAAGTAGATTTGAAGACATTCATCTCTGGGCTGGAATAAAAACCCGTGGATAAAGCAGAAATCAGTTCTTAATGATTTCTTCAAGGCAGACTTAACACTGAATTCAAACAAATAAAAATGCTTACACTTTAGAGCAGATATGTACTAGTAACTCTGCTTGCCTTGGCAAATAACATTGAGGGTGTTTATCAAGAACACTGGACAATGCCATTTTGGACATGACCTGCTACATTTCTCTGATAGTTTTTGTGAAATTTAGTGAAAGCCAAGAGACTGCAGAGTCTGAGAAGGCTGGGCAGAAGAGTACATACACAATCCCACCCTAAAGCAGCTCCCAAAAGCCAGCCTGCTCAGCTGGTGCCGTGGTACAGGTGGCAGCTCCCAGCTTCATGCTGAGAACACACAGAGCTGGGCACTGCTCTGGCAGATTTGGCTACCAAAAGGTGTGATCCCCCAGAGAGTGTGGATGGCTCAGCCCCAGCAGGGTTTCTTACTTCACAGGGCACTCAGGGTGACCAGAAACATTTGCACTCAGCAGCTGCTGTGCAGGGAAGGGAAATTCCCCTTTCTCTGTGTCCCTGAACCTCGGCAGGAGTTCCTGTGCTCCTGGTGGACATGCCCTGCAGTGTGCTCCTGCTGCCCCTGCCATCACTGCCTCCATGGCCGTGTCCTCCTGCCACAGGCAGCCCCCAGAGCTGGGGAAGGGAGGGGGAGGGAAGGGGACACTGTCCTTTCCCCCTGTAATCACTCCTTCTCAATGTCCCACCCAGTTGTTGATCACTACACGAGTGAAATTGTCTTCAATAGCGTCCGGGTAATCGCCATCATCATTATTGGCCTGGGCTTCCTCCTGCTGCTCTTGCCAGAGGAATGGGATGTCTGGGTAATAAAGCTCCTCACACGTCTCAAAGTGCGGAAGAAGGAAGAAATTCCCGAAGGGAATGGAGACATTGCTTCAGGACTGCCTAATAAAAGCCGGAGAACTCGCCCTTCCATGTCGTCCTTTGCTCATTAAATGCTCTTTTTACCAAAACTTTGTGGTTAACGTTCTATATGATGATGCAAAGGTCTTTTTCTTGGGAAGAAGCACACCTGTCCAACACGGTGTACATACCTGTACAGTTTTGATATGATCACCATCTAAAGCATCGAGTCTTGGCATGTCCAGTTTGCTTGTACTTTTTTCACATCTGACCTTTCACTTAAGTAGTACACTGAAAAAAAACTGCAAACCAAGAACCTCTCTTCTCTTTTTAAATGAATGTAATATATAGTCAAAATATATTTGCATAGGTTATTTTAAAGAATGACTTTCATGAAAAGCAGGGCAGACATTTTGAACATTAGGTACTGAATGATGCATTGCACACTGTGATTTAAAAGAAACAAATGCTATGCTACATCACATGTTTATTTTTTGACCAGAGCTGTACTTTGAAAGTTTTCAAGGAGCAAAAAAAAAAAAAAAAAAAAAAGTGGGAATCTTTTTGGGGACAGGAAAATGAGGGGAAGAGTGGAAGGAAGATTTAGAAATCCCTCTATGTAGATGAGCGCATGTTGCGCTGCAAACAGGGAAAACTCAAGCGCCAGAAATGCTTGCACTAAAGCATAGAGAGAAAGCAGTCTAGAGCCCAAATCTCCTTATTCTGCATATGACTGTAGTCCACGTTTAAAATCATGCAAGAGAAATCCAGTGCCTTCTACAGAACTCTTGTCTTTATCCACGCAGAACCAGGTCCTGCTGCGAGGCACTTGCAGGGGCAGGGCTCGGGTTTGTGGCCCCAGAGGACCCCAAATTCGCTGGGGGGCTGCGAGGGCGAGCGCAGGAGACCTGGTTCTCTTCTCACATCACAGGTTTTACCCCTGTGTGGAGCTGCGCTTGATCAATGCCCGTGGGAGCAAGGGGAAATCTCCACAAAATGATCAAAGGGGCTGGCAAGAGCGTGGTGGCTGATGTACAGTCTGAGAGCATGGACTAAGGGGGTGAATCGCCAGTTGCTTTTACTCCATAATTGTGAGTGTTAAAGAGTTAAAAAATGTAAGATATTTACATCAAATGTAACAATTTTTATGAAACTTGTAAGGACCAGGATGTTTACTTACGCGATTTTGGTTCGCCATTAAATTTCTATCTGTGATAGATCACATGCTATGTAAAAAAAAAAGGGGGGGGAAAGGTTATAGTTTACTATTTTTGAAGTTTACATTGTTGCATACAAAAATTTAAAGTGTTCTTTTGAACTGCTGCCATAGCCTAAGGTCCCTGCTGCCACTGAGGTCCTCTTTGTCTCAGGCAGGGGTGGCATCCACTTCAAAACATTTTAGCAAATCAACTTCAGATTCCATTATCTGTTTGGCAAAGCTAAATAATAAAAGATTTTAAAGTCAGCCTCTGTCAACGCTATCCTTTTTCCTTCTCTCCACTGGACCTTTATTGCAGCTCTGCTGTGGGTAATATTTGGCCAAAGTGATCATCAGAGCAAACAAGGCACTGCTAACACATCTGTCCAAGACAGAAAACTGCTCCACACTACCTGGACAAATCCATCTAGAGGAATGCTGTTAGGCATCAGCCAGGAAACAGACATCCAGCAGAAGCAGACCAAAGGAAAAACTGCTCTTGGAATGCATGGGTGAGCAGCCATTCGTGCACATGCTAACAGGGGTGTAGGGCCATGTGTGGGACATGAATCTGGACATTAAAAACCAGGCCCTAGTCCAGGCTGTATGCTTGCCCACACCATATTGCTTGATGAGCAGACATTAAAGGCTTGCTAACAGAGATTACACCCCTGAATTATTGTATCTCTTTCTTTGGGAAGAGGAGGGTAAAGGCTCGAGGCAGGAGCACAGGTACAAGTCCACTAACTGCATTGAAGGACACACAGAGAGACTTGAGCTCAAAACTCCCAGATTCAAGTTTATTCCATCTTTGGACAAATCATTTTGTCATCCTCCCCAAGCCAACTCTGAGCAAGGCCAGGGAAGAATATATAAGCAGTTCTTCCATTTTCCATAGACCCAGAAAGAGACATCTTCTGTGACCTCCACACTTCATTTTGTTGAGTGTTTGATGCAGTCTGTAAGTATTCAAAAGGCTCTAAATGCCATTTTAAAAACTGCAATTAATGTGTGTGCTTTTAACCAAAATGGAAGCAAGGTTTTTAGAATTCAGTATGGATTGTGGGGGAATTTATGCACCAGAATGAATAGCAGCATTAGTAAAACTGTGATTTACCACATGCAACTAAGTCATAGCTTCTGTTGGCTCATCCTTACTGGGAACAGGCTAAGCACATGCAAGGGCTGGGATTTCAAACAGCACTTCATGAAGCATTTCCCTCCTGAGTGGGAACTGTGCAAACTAGATTTGCCCTTGTGAAGCAATTCTCAGCTAGCTATATTAACCAGATGAAATTACCTATATTTCTTCAGGCAACACTTTACCCTGAGCATAAACACCTGACTTGACAGTAAGCCACTGAGTAGAAAAGCCTTGCAGGCAGTGAAGCTCAGGATGTGATTAGGAGGATGCAGCATGTCCATACAGTACATGTGCACATCTCTAAGTGCCAAAGCATCAGGGATCTGAAGCTGAGGAATGAAAATAACTGGAGTTGTTTGCTTTCACCAGGACAAGCCAGGGCAAACCCCTCTGAGAAGGCATTAGGTGTAACTGGGCTACCCTCTAGGTGAAGGCAAGATTGAACTCCTGATCCCAGACTGTGAAAGGATGCCCAGGACAAATTCAGTGCCTTGCAGAGGAGGGCTGGGCTGTGGCAGACTCTCCTGCTCGCCCTCAGAGGCCAAAGCAGGGTGTGCAGTGTGTGCAGCAGCCTGTGAGCCAGACCCACTGCTGGCCTGGAGGGACCCACACTGCCCTGCAGGGAGAACCTGCTCTGCAGCACAGAGCCACACAAGCCTGGCATCAGCACTTTTAGCCCACCTTGAGCCTCCTCCTCGGGCAGAACTGCAGGTCCCTCCATCGTGAGGCTCCTTCAGGTGCCTCTGAAGCTGATCTGCATCACCATTGTGTGTCTCCTGCCCTCACAGAGCACTGCCAGCTGCAAGTGTGCTCCCTCGTTCAAGGGCTGACCTTGACTGGCAGCTTTCTCCCCCAGCTCAGCCCTCAAAGCGTCCAGTAACAATCCAGTGGACTTGCTATAACAGCAAGCTGAGAAAAAATAAGATCTCAGAAAAGCAAATAGCATCACCAGAGCTGGCAGCAGCTGCTGGCTTTCACTGCTGCACAGTACAGCAGTGAGAAGACATGCAGTCCTCCTCCTACCTTGTGTGCCTTTGTCCTTGTCCTGTTGTCTCCTACTGCTGCCTTTATAATAATGTTTTTATTGCAACTCTCCACAGTGACTCCATGAGCCTTTTATCAGCCCATGGGTCAGAGACAGGCTTCTTTTAAAAAGCTTTCCCTGATCTTCTGACTAGAATGGCTGTATTTGTATCAGGAGCCTTCAGAAAACAGCCATGAAGAGCAGAAATCCAACCACAATAATCAACAGATGAACAAAAGGCACTGAAACCAGTATGTAGCTTAACTGTTTTGAGAGTTCAGGGTAAACTAGCAGGACCTGTAGAACACCAGGTTCTGGGGCTGAATCAATGTTTCCTGTGAGCTCGGGAACAAATCTCCCATCCTGGCCCTCCAGAGCAGTCTAAACCAAAACCAGCTCAAAACTGAGCTGGGCAGAGCTACTAAAGATGCTGTATCTTCAACTTACAGAGAAGGCAATGACCAGGCTGACACCATTCCTGGACAAAAACCTGTCTGCTGTGGTGTCTGCAGGCCCAAAAACAGAGTACTGAGGGATTCCCTGAGCAGTGAGTGAACATGAAAGCCTAGATGGATTTCTAGGATGGATTTTCATATTCCAAACAAACATGCACAGCTGAAACACATGGAAATACCCTCCTCTTCACTGAAAAGGATGCAGATTCTCCAGCCCTTCAAAAGCCCTAGGAACAGCACCAGACACCAGCCTAGGACTGGGCATTTATTCAAGGAAGGGGGAAAGGAAAGCAGCCAGAAACAATGCAGCCCATGTGAAGCTGAAGCACAGGAGAGCTGATGACAGAATCAGAAATAAATGCCTTTTGGGAAACACCTTCCAGGGCTCACCTGTGCATTGCAATGACTCCAGTTTGAAGAAAGGGAGTTTGTGCACATGCTGTAAAGCCAGAACCCACAGTGAGTTCAGCTCCATGCCCCCTGCTTGTAGTGCAGAGAGGATGGAGCCTTCAAGTTCTCCAAACCTGAGAATTCTTTGTGCTTATTCCTTGGTAAAGGCCAAGGCTGAAAAGCTTCTTTCACAGTCCAGCACTCATGCAAGCTCTCTCTGCAGAAACTGCCTGCAGAAATGGATTTTGATAGATGAGTTTAATTACCACATAATTATTAAAAGAGAAGCAATCAAATTCTCTTCTTTAGCCAGCATGTTCTAGGGCATTTCCATAATAATCTGCACCTTATGCAGAAGTTCCAAACATTAAAAAGGAGGTAAGAAACAAAAGGAGCATAAACATCTCCTGACTTGTAGCCTAAAAATCTTCCAAGGGGAAATCAAACTCTTAAGGACAGGACCAGTTCAGAAACTAATGTTTCGGAAAATAATAAACCTTATCTTTTTCTTTTCTACCTGAAACTGTTAGAGGGATCTTCATATATGCACAAGATCATGTTAAAGAAGGTGGCAGTTAGTATTTACCCATGTACTTTACAATATACTGGGATGCAAACAACCTCTCAGAAGTGAAGAGTGGAGCTTCTAAGCAGAGTTATAATTCTGGAAAAGGCTTGAAAAAGGGAGATTGTGGAGCTCACATTAGCAATGCACCTAGGAACCTGTTATAAGCAATTTTTCTACAATGACCTAGAGACAGTTCTTCAATCCTAATGCTGAAGCAGATGATCCCTTCAGAAAAGAAATCAAAATTTCCAGATCTTTATCCACAGTTTCCCTCCTCCTCTAAGTTCAGTCCCCCTAACCTCAAGATGGCCATCAGTGCACTGATTTAGAGCAACAGCAATCAAAAACCATCCTAGTTTGCTGTTTGGCTACTTGACAGTGACAGATCCCCTCTCAGTGTTAGTCTCTTCAACCAGTCAAAAAGTACTATCAGTAAAAGGGTTTTTTGACCATTTGACCAAATAGTGATCCAGAAGACTGGCCTCAGCACAGCTCCTTTGGTAATCTCTCTCCTTTTGAACTGCAATAATTTTTTCCTGCTATTTCCTGCCTCACTACTTAGTTATTAAGCCACAAGAAAATATCCTTTTATCCACGGTAGCTTTATTTCTTAGGTAAGAAACATCACTAAAAATACTTCCAAAATCTAAGTGTAATGTTTACAATTATCTCAAAATAAAAAAAAAAAAAAAAAAAAAAAAAAAAAAAAAAAAAAATAAGAGCCAAGACAAGTCTGCAGAAAATCATCCATCCTTCAGACTCCTCTTGACATGAAAGGACAAGACAGCTGAGAGACTGAGACTTCAGCAACATTTTGCCTTTCCTTAGTGGAGAGCTTTCTAGCCTACATTCCACAGAATATTTACACCAAAACTCCATGCTTACCCATGACTGACCCAGACACTTAGAAGGTTTTTGAATTAAGCCATGGATTCCTGTGAGTTTGAAGCAGGAGGATTTGTAAATACTTTAAGCATGTGAACTTGTCTTTCCTGGCTATGAGCACATATTACGGGCCAGTGAATGTATTGTCTCCCAGCAATAGGTCTCACTGCCCCTTTGGCTTCTGAAGCTGCCAAGTTTTTCATGACTGCAGCCTAGAAAGTTGTATAATGATCTCCTGGTGATTTTTGGCCAATTATATATTTTAAATGCCTTCTTGACTTGTACACAAAGCCTCACTCTTTCACTGTGTGATTTTGGATTTGGTAAAAGGCATGTCACTTGCTAGCTTGGCTGCTAAGAAAATTGATATTGATCTTGGCAACAAATACCATGTTTGAGAATGATGCTGCCTTTTTGCATGTGTAAGCAATCCCATCTGGTACAGTACACCTACATTTCAGTTTATAGTGCACATAAGGTAATTGGTGCAGCTGATGAGTTATTAAATACAGTACCTGAATGCAAGAATGCAAACAGGTATTTTATAAAAAAAATTTAGGATAGGCTTCAGTCTTAAGAGATAACTAGGAACCACTTTCTTTAGTACATAACATGTCACAGCAATTTGAAGACATCCAGTTAAACTCACAACATGAGTTTTCCTCTTCTAGTTACATAGCTTTGAAAACTGAAGCCTGCTTGTAGACCAGGTGGATTTCCAGTTTTCCATCTTTCTTTCTTGCAAAAAGCTGAGCATCAACATTGCTGCAAAGCAAACTTATCCTTGGTTGGCTTGGAGAATTGCTAAGCAGGAGCCAATGGAAGAGTGAGGATTAGTCAGTCTTCCCACCATCACCCTCTCTTCCCAAAATACTCCTTTTTCTGTTTTCTTCCTTTCTAACAGCTGAACAAAAATGTTCAGTTAAAAACAAGTGCCTACAAATAATGTCAATTAATTCATCACCCTAAGTGATCACAAAACCTCCAGTTTTGGGGCTTTTTCTTCACCATAATCACCACTCCTCGAGGCACCAAGTGATTTTCAGCTCTGCCCTGCCCGGGGGCTGCATCCTCCCTGCTCTCCTCACACCGGCACTCCCCAGAGCAGGGGCACTCAGCACAACACCCAGCAAAGGCAGCCCTCTGGAGAAACCGAGTAAAGAATCCCGACACACAGCTAAAAACCAAACCAACGTGATCACTCACATGTTCTCAGGCATCTGGAGAACTGATCTGCTAAGACCACCCAGCAGTTTTCTTTCTCCTCATACACTCCTCCTTCTTTAGTCATGCAGAAATCTAAATTTTTCCTAGCTCATCTGAAGTTTAGGAGCGCTATTGTTAAAAAGAAATTCACAAAAGCAAAGCACAGAGTGAAGGCTTTATGAAATAATGGAGTGCTTTGCATAAGGCAATAGAAAGTACAGTATACACTTCTTAAATATTTCCAATCTGTCTGTATGCAGTTCATGAGACTTCTTTGCTTAATTTACTCCTTTTTAATAATAAAACCAGGTACAATTAATCATTGTAATGATTTTGCTTTTTTATCATTATTTTCTTTCACTGAGCATAGCAAGGAACACTGTATGGCCAAAAGAGTCAGAGTTACATCCTTAATGGACATTTAAGAAGGAAGGTGGGAAGGAGGGAAAGAATCTTGATATAAGGTTCTCTTGAACTACATATTTTTTAATTTTATAAAAAAAATTATTTTCATTCCACAACAGAAGAAAATGCCCCAGGCTACCTAAGGTAAGACTTCTTTATTATTTCCACCAAAAATAAATAGTTAGACAAAGGGCTATATTGCTTAAAGAACTCATTTTTAAATTCAGTTCCCTGAAAGTCTGTCATGGATAAGGATCACACACCAGAATATTTCAATGCAAGAAACACAAATTAACAGAGCTCCTGGTACAAGCACACAGCTACAGAACATCAAGGATTTCTTCCATTGCTGGTCATGGGGACACCTCTAACATACTAATTGCTTCTAAAGGAAAAGCAGGAGCCATTGTAGTTACAAATGAAGAATCTGTTGGGCAAATTTCCATGAAATCCGGGGTCAGTAAGGCTGTAGGTGAGGAGAGAGCTGTCAGGCACTAACTGAAGGCAGAGCACAAACTGTGCCCCATCCCAATCAGCACAGGCACAGAGGAGCTCAAGAGCTGAACCACTGCATAAACACCACATGACTCACTTTAACACACTGCTGGCAAGAGCTTCAGTGGGAATCTGGCATCTCTTTCTCTAACATCTATCTCACTAGCTGCTAAATGGAAATGTAACTCAAAGGCTTTAACTGTGTCAACCAGCACACCTAACAAATCTGGATTTTTTTTTCTCCCATCTTTCTAGAACATTCATTACTCCCTCAGCACATTTCCCAAAATAAAAGACTAAAGATAAACACTTAGAATTGGCTAACACCAAAATTCTCCACCCTCTTATAGACAGAAGTTTAACCAAATGGAAATATTGCCATTAAAAATTTATTATCTGAATCTGTGCATTTTTTATTCATGCACTTTCTAAAACCATATCACTAAATTTCCTTAATATCCATTACACAGAGTTACTCACAATTGTCTCCAGTGATTACTTTTCAGGCTATAGGTCATTAAAGAATAAACTATTTATCACAAATATCCCAGATGTGCTATTTGGGCTTTGTGATTAATTATATATAATCACATTATCCCCTCTGCTTCATAAATGCAGTAACTAAACAACTTTACACACACCATAAATTTTGAAATCTAGAACACAACTGCCATTTCCTATTATTACATTCCATTATCACGTGTTCCGGTCTCGAGACTTAACATTAATTTTTTTTTCAATATTCATGCCTGTAAAACCTTGCTCCACAAAAGCCTGAGTGCAAAAGGATCCTAAGTAAGCCACAACACAAATTCACTCCAACATTAATTCTTCATAACATAAAAACAACCGAATTTCTATTTTTGCAGTAACTTTAACTCACCTTAACCCTCTTTTTCTACTATTAGAGACTATATGACTACATTTCTATCTCTTGCCTATCACAGTGTAGCAAACAGAAGACAGTTTAAACAAATAGGCAGGGCAGAGAGCATGGACAAGTGTTATACAGCACACAGTGTACAGCAGCAGTGCACTCACATTGCTCCAAAACTGTCCCTTCTGAAGGCATGGTTGGGCATCTCAGCAAACAAAATCCCCTCCAGTGTTAGGCTTTTTAAATATATATAAATGTTTTCTTGCTTTTTTGTTTTTCTCTCTGGGGTTTTTCAGCTTCTATGAGCTCAGCTTCTACTTGATTTAACTTGTCTCTGGCTCTGTTTCTGTGAAGGCTTTTCTATTTTTCCCCAGCCCTGCATCTGAAGAAGAAGTTGAGTGGTCTGTTTTCTCGTGTTCAGGAATTTGTTTATCTTGTATTTGTTCCCTGGTCTGCTGCAGTCTTCTCTGCAGGCCAGGCTGTGCTCTCTCCCCAGGCCAGGTTGTGCTGTTCTCTCTGCCCTTGGGATGGCACTATCTTTTATACTGAAAATTACCCATGCTTTATTTATAACAATTCTCCAATATCTATCTATTATGTTGTATAATGTACTTTTGTTTTAGACCAACCCAAATGTGCCACACCACCACAGAAGATGGAGAACAAGAAGATGAAGAAGCAGCTCGGGGACACACCCCATTTCCTCTATCTTTGTCTTCTGATTTCACATTCTAAAATCTCAAAATTCTACTTTTTCACCTTGTGACATGCTAATTATCATTCTGTCTGAATTCTTGTGACTTATAAATCTTCCTAGGACAGTCAGAAGGATGTCTTGGTTCCCACACTCCAGATCTGGCTGCTTTACAAGGGGGCTCAGCTGAAGAGGTGCAAATCTTTGACCCTCTCCTAAAACAGCTTTCATGTATCGAGGTCAGTGAGCCCCCTGCAAGGAGAGCCAGGAAAGGATGCCAGCCAGAATCATTACCACATGCTGAGGACAAAAGCCAGCTCAGGGTTGAGCTACAGCCACCCCTGCACCGTTTGCTCGCCCAGCTGGCAGAGCACTGGTGACCAGCAAACTCCCAGCAAAGCTGCCAGCCACTCTGGCAGGCAGGCTCTGCCTGTGGGAATCACAAAATCCTTCTGAGTGTCCTGGGAAGATTTATAATAAACAAGAATTTAGATGGAATAATAATTATTATATCACAGGGTGAAAAAGTAGATTTTAGGATTTTACAATGTGAGATCAGGGGGAAAAGATGGAGGAAATGGGGTGTGACCCTGAGCTGCTTCTTCTTCCTCTTGTTCTCCATCTTCTGTGGTGGTGTGGCACATTTGGATTGGTTTAGAGTAAAAGAACACTGTACAACATAGTTAGTAGATATTGGAGAATTGTTATAAACAAAGTACATGTAATTTTCAGTATAAAAGATAGTGCCCTCCCAAGGGCAGGCAGATGACTAAAGACGCCAAAAAGACCAAAGACGAGAGCACAGCCTGCAGAAAGCTGTGGCAGGCCAGGGAATGAATATGGGATAACAAAGAATAAACAAATTCCTGAAAACGAGAGCAGACGACTCGATCTCTTCTTCAGACACAGGGCTGGGGAAAACAGAAACCTCACAAACACAGAAACACCAAAAAAGGCCCAGGACAAGAAAGAACAACAAAAACGAAAACAAGAAAAAGAGAAAAACAAAACATATATATATATATTTTTATTTTTTAAGAATCTAACACTGCCCAGCTGCCAAAAACATCACCTTCCCCAAACCCGCGGGGAGTTGCTGTGGGAACACGTGCCAGAGCTCTCACGGTGGCCCACATTTCCAGGGGGAATTGATGCATAAAAGGAGCCTGCCAATTCTTCAGCAGAGAGGAAATGTTACCGAGCCCCAAACGGAATCATGAAACAGAGCGTGCTTCTGGATGCTCTCTGCGGTGCTGCAGGCTTTGGTCACCACCTGGCCGCCCCCAGGCTTCTCTTGCTCTTTGAGCACCTTGACGTTTTCCTTTCGCTGGTTCCATTACAGGAACTTGAGTTCCAGCTCCTAGGGAGTTTATAAATACCTCGTGGAAACTAGTCCTGGCCCCAAACATTTTATTCGGTGATGTCTCTCTTATGCGTCATGAAGGGAAGCAGAAATGCTTCGTTTTGTGAAAAAAACGAGGTTTACTTTCTTGGTAAAGTTTAAAAATGTTTAATAAAGACAATAAGAGACAAAAAGCAAAGGTTAAACGGTCGGGTGCCTTGGGGCGCTGCCAAGAGCACACTGGTGTCTTGGAACCCCCCTTGTTATCCTGTTCTTCAGGCAGGGACTTATGTACATTCACTTTTCCAGGAACTTTTCTGCATGGTCACTCCTTGGGTCCCTCAAACGCAATTCCACTTTTATTTGGGTTTTATAATTTTTTGATTTAGGCTTTGGTCTCTTCATTACAAGCGGTGAATGCCGATAGTCACTTGGGCTTCTTTTGGAAGTTATTTATTTAGGTAGCTGAAACACACTACACCTAAATTCCAAACTACAGCAAGAAACCCCCTTATTATATATCTATTTAGGCCGTTAAAACACACTAAAAACTACAGAAAAAAAATCATACTTATAATATT
This sequence comes from Sitta europaea, assembly GCA_013400255.1. Lineage (NCBI taxonomy): Eukaryota > Metazoa > Chordata > Aves > Passeriformes > Sittidae > Sitta > Sitta europaea. The sequence goes on from VXBS01009634.1 coordinate 270,733, forward strand.
TATTTTAACATTTGCGAAAAGCCATTACCAAAATACGCATTTGTAACAGTTCCTTTGAACAGAAGATCCACTAAGGCACTGCACGGAACTCAGGAGAAGAAGAGTTGTTTAACGTGACCGAGACAACGGATGATGATACCGGAAAGAAAAAAAAACTTATTTTTTCTTTTTTAATAAATATCTTTTGGGACAGAGACGGGCTGGGGGCAACGCAGCGCCGGGGAGGACGCGGGAGCCGCGGCGGGGCTGTGCCGGTAAGGCGGGGCTGTGAGTGCCGGTACTGAGGGGCTGTGAGTGCCGGTACGGGCTGTGAGTGCCGGTACCGCGGGGCTGTGAGTGCCGGTACGGGCTGTGAGTGCCGGTAGCGCGGGGCTGTGAGTGCCGGTACCGCGGGGCTGTGAGTGCCGGTACCGCGGGGCTGTGAGTGCCGGTACTGAGGGGCTGTGAGTGCCGGTACGGGCTGTGAGTGCCGGTA